>LNAC01002045.1:0-20334 GCA_002007465.1 Ailurus styani
AAGAGGTGGTATATATATACAATGGAATACTATGCAGCTATCAAAGGAAACGAAATCTTGCAGTTTGCAACGACATGGATGGAACTGCAGGGTATTATGCTGAGAGAAATAAGTCAGTCAGAGAAAGACAATTACCATATGATCTCTCTGATATGAGGAACTTGAGAGTCAGGGTGGGGGTTGTGGGAGTTAGGGAGGGAAAATTAATGAAACAAGTTGGGATGAGGAAGGAGACAAACCATAAGAGACTCCTAATCTCACAAAACAAACTGAGGGTTACTGGGGGGTGGGAGGGTAGGGATAGGGTGGATGGGTTATGGATATTGAGGAGGGTTTGTGCTTTGGTAAATGCTGTGAAAGATGTAAGCCTGATGATTCACAGACCTGTATCCCTTGGGCAAAAATAAAAATAAAATTAAAAAAAAGAAAAAAAAAAGCAAACTACTGAATGGGAAATGGTATTTTCAAGTGATATATCTGATAAGGGGTTAATATCTAAACTATATATAAAACTCAGATATATAAAGAACTTATCAAACTCAACACCCGTAGAACAAATAACCCAGTCAAGAAATGGGTAGAAGACTTGTACAGACATTTCTGCAAAGAAGACATTCAAATGGCCAACAGACACATGAAAAATTGCTCAACATCAATGGACCTCAGGGAAATACAAATCAAAACCACAGTGCGATACCACCTCACACCAGTCAGAATGGCTAAAATCAACAAGATAAGAAATGACAAATGAGGATGTGGAGAAAGGGGACCCCTCTTATACTATTGGTGGGAATGCAAGCTGGTACAGCTACTTATGAAAACAGTAGGAGGTTCCTCAAAAAGTTAAAAATAGAGCTGCAATTGGACTACTAGGTATTTACCCCAAAGATACAAATGTAGTGATCTGAAGGGACACCTGTACCCCAATGTTTATAGTAGCAGTGTCCACAATAACCAAATTGTGGAAGGAGCCGAGATGTCCATCAACAGATGAATTGGGTAAAGAAGACGTTGTGTGTGTGTGTGGGTGTTTGTGTGTGTGTGTATTAATATTCATATTATATATGTATTCATATATATTCCCACACATATATGTATATATACATATATATATACCCACATATGTATATATACATATATATATTATGGAATATTACTCAGCCATCAGAAAGGGTGGATACTTAACATTTCCATCAACATGGATGGAACTGGAGGGTATTATGCTGAGCCAAATAAGTCAATCAGAAAAAGACAATTATCATATTATTTCACTCATATGTGGAATATAAGATATAGTGCAGAATATCATAGGATAAAAGAGGGAAAACTGAATGGGAATCCATCAGAGAGGGAGACAATGAGAGACTTAACTAGAGAACAAACAGTGTTGCTGGAAGAAAGATGGGTGGGGTGGTGGGGTAATTGGGTGATGAGGATCAAAGAGGGCACATGATGTGATGAACATTAGGTGTTATACATAGTTAATGAATTATTGAACACTATATCTGAAACTAATGATGTACTATATGATGGCTAACTGAATCTAAATGAAAAATAAATAAATAAAATGAAATATATACATTAACCCATTTAAATCAACATTAAAAACAAATCCATTTTTTCTTTCACAATTTTATTTAAATATAATTTATCTCACATATACTGTGAGACAAATATAATTTATCTCACAAATAATTAATAATGTAGTATTAATTTCAGGGGTAGAATATTGTGATTCATTAGTTGGATACAACACCCAGTGCTCATTACAAATGCCCTCCTTATTGCCCATTACCAAATCATCCCATTCCCCCAACCACCTCACTTCCAGCAATTGATTTGCTTCCCTCGGTGTCTTCATCTTATTTTATTTTTCCTTCCCTTATCCTATGTTCACCTGTTTCATTTCTTAAATTCCACATACAAGTGAAATCATATGGTAGTTGTCTTTCTCTGGCTTACTTATTTCACTTAGCATAATACCCTCTAGTTCTATCCATGTCATTGCAAATGGCAATGGTTCATTCTTTTTGATGGCAGAGTAATATTCCATTGTGTATTTATACTGCATCTGCTTTATCAATTCATCAGTTGATAGGAAACAAATAATCTAATTAAAAAATGGACAGAGGCCCTGACTAGATATTTTTCCAAAGAAGACAAATGGATGTTGAACACACATGAGAAGATGCTCAATATTATTAATCATAAGGAAAACACAAATTAAAAACCACAATGATATATTACCTGAACCAGTCAGAATGGCTATTAAAAAAAAGAGGGATGAAAGAAAGAAAGAAAGAAAGAAAGAGAGGAGGAAAGAAAGAAAGAGAGGAAGAATATGCAAATGTTGGTAAGGATATGGGAAAAAAATAACACCTCTTGTGCATTGTTATTTAAAATATAAATTGGTGCCGCCCCTATGGAAAAAAATATGTAGGTATCACAAAAAATTAAGTATAGAAATGTCATACTACTCAGTACTTCCACTTCTGGGTAGTTATCCAAAGAAAAGGCAAACAATTTGGAAAAATATACACCCCCATGTTTATTGCAGTGTTATTTACAATTGCCAAAATATGGAATCAGTCTAAGTGTCCACTGATAGACGAATGGGTAAAGAAGATGTGATATACATGTACAGTGAACTATTAGTCATAAAAAAAGGAAATATTCCCATTTGTGACAATTTGGATGAAACCTAGAGATTATTATGCTAAGTGAAATAAGTCAGACTAAGAAAGACAAATACTATATGATTTCACTTATACATGGAATTTAAAAACCAATACCAAAACCAAAAAATGGACAAAGAAACAAACTTAAAGGAGACAAACCATAAGAGACTCGTAATCTCAGAAAACAAACTGAGGGTTACTGGGGGGTGGGAGGGTAGGCATAGGGTGGATGGGTTATGGACATTGGGGAGGGTTTGTGCTTTGGTAAATGTTGTGAAAGATGTAAGCCAGATGATTCACAGGCCTGTACCCCTGGAGCAAAGAATAAAAAAAAAACATAGGCAATTGCCAGAAGGAAGGGGCAGGGAGGATAGGTGAAATAGGTGAAGGGGATTAAGAGGTACAAACTACTACTTATAAAATAAATAATAAATCACAGGGTTAAAAAGTATAGCATAAGGAATATAGTAAATAATATTGTAATAACTGTATGGTGACAGAGGGTAATGACACTTATTCTGATGGGCATTTTGTAATGTACATAATTGTCAAATCACTATGTAGCATTGTCTACTACATTCTAATTTTTGAAGTATAGTTAAAATAAATATATATATATATAATAAAATTTAAAAACTATGTGACAATATGGAAAGGTACAATCTACTTATAATTGGAATATCAGAATGATAAGAAAGAGAAGAATAAGTATTTGAAGTAAAAACAAAAAAAAAAACCCAAACAAACCAACAAACAACAAAAAAACCTTATCTAAAAAGGAACAAGGATAAAGATTACAGTGAAAACAACTGTTTGCTTGTTTGTTTGAAAATCTCTGGCTAGGGTAACTAATAAAAAAGAGAGAATATATAAATAAACAGTATCACAGATGAAAGAGAGGAAATCACTACTGATTCTATGGCTGTTAAAAGGATAGTAAAGTCATACAATAAAGAATTATATGCCCCCAAGTTTGACAACTTAGATGAAATGGATTAATTACTTGAAAGGCACAACTACAAAAATGTCATCTAGAATAAACAGATAACCCGAGTAGTCTTACACCTATTAATAAAATAACTTGATAATTGCCAAAAAGAAAGCATTAGGACTAGACAGTTTTAGTGATGAATTCTAACATTGAAGAAATAAATAATACCAAAGTTTTACAATATCTTGCCCCAAAATAGAACCAGTGGGAGCACTTTCCAGATTATTTTTTGAGGCCAGTATTTTACTAATACCAAAACCAGAAAAATATATTGTGAGAATAGAAAACTAAAGAAAACATATTTTCTATGAACATAGATGCAAATACACCTAACAAAATGTTAAGCAGTGTATAAAAAAAGAATATATAGGGGTGCCTGGTTGGCTCAATGGGTTAAAGCCCATTTGCTTTAGGCTCAGGTCATGATCTCAGGGTCCTGGGATCAAGCCCCACTCCTGCTCAGCAGGGAGCCTTCTTCCTCCTCTCTCTCTCTGCCTGCCTCTCTGCCTACTTGTAATCTCTCTCTCTCTCTCTCTCTCTCTCTCTCTGTCAAATAAATAAAATCTTTTTAAAAAAATAAAAAAAGTAAAAAGAATATAAAGCATGACCAGGGGAGATTAATTCAAGGTAAAACTGGTTTAATATTTATAAATCAATCAATGTAATTCATCATATTAACAGAGCAAGTAAGAAAAAAAATGCAATCATATTGATTGAAGCATAAAAAGTATTTGACAAGGAGTGCTCCAGTGGCTGAGTCAGTTAAATGTCTACCTTCAGCTCTGGGCATGATCCCAAGGTCCTGGGATCCAGCCCTGCATCAGATTCCCTGCTCAGTGGGAAGTCTGCTTCTCCCTCTCACTCTCCCCTTGCTTGTGTTCCCTCTCTCACTGTCTCTCTCTCTCTCTCTGTGTCAAATAAATAAATAAAATCTAAAAAAACATATTTGACAAAATCCAATACCTATTCATAATTTAAAAAAAACTCTAAAAAGAAAACTAGGACTAGAAATTTTCTATTAATGGGTATATATGAAAAAAAATCTACATCTAAAATCTAAATCTAAATATAACATACAATGGAGAAAGACTGAATCCTTTCCCCTTATAATCAGGATGAAGGCCAGTATGTCTCTCTTATCACTCTTCTTCAACATTGTACTGCCTGTCCTAGATAGTTTAGTAAGACAAAAAGAAATAAAAGGCATACAGATTAAAAAGGAATAAATAAAGATAATTTTTATTCACAGGTGACATAATTGTGTAGAAATTCTCAAAGAATTTACAAGAAAGCTTCTGGTACTAATAAGTAACATAATAACGCTGCAGGATACACTATTTCCTATAAATAAAAAAATTAACTATTGGAACTTGAATTTTGAAAAATAAATTTCCAATAATACCAAAAAATGAATTATAAATATGTACAGGATTTCTATCCATAAGACTAATGAAAGAAATAAAGTAAAATCTGTATAAATGGAGAAGAATTCACTATTGATGGTTTGAAAGTCTCATATTCCTAAAATGTAAATTCTTCCCAACTTGACTATACACTTAGTGGAATCCTGATCAAAACCCCAAAGAGCCATTTTTTAGATATCAATCAACTGATTACAAAATGCCTATGAAAACACAAAGGACCTAGAATAGCCAACATAAAACTGAAGAAAAACAAAGTTGTAGGATTCACATTACCAGATTCAAAACTTAATATTAACTTGCAGTAATCAAGACAGTATGGTACTGGCCAAACAAAAAACAAAAACAAAAAACCCCACAACAAACAAACCCATACAAACAAAACCAAGAAGTAAAAACAACAACAAAAGCAGATGAATATAACAGAATAGAGAGCCCAGAAAAAGACCCATGCAAATGTAGTCAACTGACTTTTTTTCACAAAGGCAATCCAGTGGACAAAGAATAGTTTCTCAACAAATAGTGCTGGAACAATTGAACGTCCATACATTAAAAGATAAACCTAGACAAAAATCTTACACCATGCAAAAATGTATTCAAAATCGATCATGGATCTATTACAAAACTATACAATTTATAAAATAACACACTGGAGAAAATCTAGGTGACTTAAGTCTTGGTGATGAGTTTTAAATATGACATTAAAAGCATGTTTCATGAAATAAAAACTTGATAAATTGTACTTTATTAAAATTTAAAACCACTTTGCAGAAAAACACTTGTTAAGAGAATAAGTCAATCCTCATACTGGTTGAAAATCTGCAAAACACATATTAGATAAAGTACTGATATACAAAATATGCAGAGATTACTTAAAATTCAACAAGAATAAATCTAACAACCCAAATAAAAGTAGGCAAAAGATTAAACAGATGTCTCTTCAAAAAGATATGCAGATAGAATATAAGAACATAAAAAACTGCTCAGCATCATCTGTCATTCAGGAATTACAAATTAAAATAGCAATGACATACTATTACATCTGTTAGAATGGCTAAATTCCAAACAACTGACAAAAACATTTGTGGGTGAAGATTCAGAGCGCAGGATCACTCACTCATTGTGGACATGAAAGCAGAACTGCACAAAAACTTTAAAAGATAAGTCTGGCAATGTCTCACAAAGCTAGCCATAGCATTCCCATACAATGAACATTATGTATTTGACCAGTTGATTTGAAAAATGACATCCAAAGAAATCCTGCACTTTTTTTTACATAAAACTTTTTTACATAAACTTTTCTCATAATCAGTAAAAACTGAAAGCAATCAAGATGGTTGCTCAATAGGTGAATGACTAAACAAGTTATGGTATATCCTTATAATGGAATATTATTCAGTGATAAAAAGAAATGAGGGTATGAAGCCCTGCAAAAACACAGAGGAATGTTAAGTGTATATCACCAAGTGAAAGAATCCAGTCGGAAAAGGCTACCTATTGCATAGTTACATTTATGTAACATTTTGGAAAAGACAAAACTATGGAGAGGGTAAACAGAACAGTGGTGACAGGAATTAGGAGAGGTAGACCACTGAATAGGTGAAACGCAGGGTATTATTTTTTAGGGCAGTGAAACTATTCTGTATGACACCGCAAAAATGGATATATAACACTCTGTATTTACAGAAATCCATAGACCTGTACCACACAACCTTCTCAACATTCCACTTTCACAGTCCAAAGCAGTAGGTTCAGGAAAGACCCTATGATCATTTTTTGATTTGAGGAAAATTATTCCTCAGATGCAGACTAATGCATACTCTTAAGCCAGCACACTTTCTACCTTTTTGTGGAGTCACTATAGTCTTTATCTCAAAGAGAAACTCGCACAGATTCCTCTGAAAGAGGCCCAGTATAAACATTCATATATCTATAGGTGATCAGCACCCTATTACTGCCCTCAGGCTGACAGAGCTACTGGGAATAAGAGGGTTAACTGAGGGGGGAGATCAACAGGAAGCAGTGCTCAAATTTATCCTCACCCCCTCATGCTTTCAATTACATTTTGTGAAGTATCAGTTGCAGTTGTTCTGTTATTCTGTATCATAATTCCAAGTTGATGAGTTCTGTAAAATTTTCAACTTATTTTATGTCTAAATTTGAGACACGCAAACCCATCCTGAATCCCAGGCCACTAGTTAAGTGAATACGACAGCAATCCCAAGAACTGCACAATTCTGGTGAAGTGTTTACATCTGAAGCGATAAGTGAGAAATGGTTTATTAATAATGACGCCAATAAGAGGGAAAGAGAAGAGAGAGACAGAGAGAGCAGGGAGATGACGACAAACGAATAGCTTCCTCCCCTCTTCTGCGCAAACAACCCCAACCAAGAGATCAGTGCTGGCGCAAGAACCTACCAGACACTGCAATGCAGAAAAAAGAGTGCGCAAGCACATTCCCAGAAGACCCCTCCCAGCACTGAGAGACACAGGCCCCCACCCTTCCCCCTCTGCTGCTGCAAACACAAGTGGTTCCTCAGTCAGGAGCTTTGTTCTCAGAAACACAGCCATTTACTCATAGGCCTGCAATCAGCGTTTACTCAACAGACCCAATTTCAAACATTCAAACTTTACTACACTGATGAACATAGCAAATGTTTAAAAAAATGTACCTCTAGCAGACTAATCATCTTTGTCATCAAAAGAACAAAAAAGAAACACCTGCACAGATATGACACTGGGCCAAGACAAACTACCTACTGTGGCCTCTCCTTGGATAATTATGTAGAATATCATTTACACGCTGAACCAGTCCTGAGCTAGGCATGCTTCAGGGCATGGAGAGATAAAGTGGGGGAAAGGTTTTCATTGAGCACAACTTGCATTTCTCATATTAGGGCCACCTAAAGCTGTTTTTCTTTTCTTTTCATTTTTTTCTTTTGAGTTGTTCTTGAAGTCACCCTTGGCTTTATGAAGTCCTTAACTCACCTCTTGTTGAATTCCATCTGCCTTTAATTCCACATCTTAAACCATAGATGATCAGGGCTTCTCCATTCATCCACACCTGAATCGAAGACCCCCAATATTCCATCCCAAATGTCCACACCCACAGTTGCATTTGGATGGGGAGCAGATGGGCAGAAAAGCAATTTACTTGGAGCCACTGAAGGCTGTCTTCATAGTAATAGAATAGAAAATAGCTGATGAACGGCTGTCAGCCTAAAGGAAAGAATGGTGGTTAGAAGGGTAGGCAGAGCATTACCCCTCTGTATCTCCCTACAATTCCCACCCCTGCTTCTGCTGTGACCCTAAAGGAGACACAAGCACAATGAAGAACTTGCCAGGCATCAAAGAGAGTGCAAGGCCGGAAGCCCCCTCCTCTCAACGGGAGGGCTCACCGCTCGCCCCTCCCTCCTGCACAGCTCCCTCCCAGCTGTCTGTCCACACATTTGTTCTCAGAAACAAAGCTCTCACAGGCAGAGACCCGCATTCCAGATTTCCAGAGAATACCCCCAATCTTAAACATTCTGTTCAGAGTCTTGTCAGACAGTCAGGGATATCACTTCTGAAGTACATCCCCGCCTGTTAGCAGCAACAGGATGTTGGGTTTGGGAAACACGGAATAGTGAATGTGACTGTCACTATTTCAGAAATCTTGGTGGAGCTACCTGAAGCTTTAATGATTTATTCATTCAGTCTTCACTGAGACGCTTCTCTCTTTACTTTCTTAATTCGTATTGTCCAGCTCCAGCTTTAAGAGATTTGCTGTCTGAAGCCAGAGACTCTCAAGGTTTTTGTTAACCTTTTGTTCTACATAGGAACCAGAGATCCCTTTAGACCTTTCTGTAGCTGATCAGCAAATTAGGGCAACTTAAGTGGAGGCAATTTAAGTTGGAACAGTGGTAGAATATAAAATAGATGATTCGGGCTCTTGAGTCCAGGAAGAAGAATAGGTGGGGAGGGTTAGAATGGAGAAACAGCACTGCCAGCATCTCCCTCATCCCCCATTCTCCTCCCCCAACAGTTTGCCCCTGTGAAAGAAGAAAAGAGCACAGGCACAAAGAAGACCCCTTATGTGCAAAACCCAGCAGGGAGACCCCTGATGCACAAAGAAGACTTTCCCTTGTCTTCTTTCCCCACACCATACCCCTTGCTGCCAGCAGCTGGTTCTCATGCACAACCTCTCCAGACACACAGTCTGGATACCACGTTCTCTGAAGTGCCACAATTTCAAGTATTCTGCGGTAGGTTTATTCATGCCAGGTGTCTTTTGAATCCTACACAATCATTTTATCAAGGGTTTGAGTGTGAAATGAAGCTAATAGAGAAGTAGTGGACATTTCTGAAATGGAAATGACTTTTCCAAACTTACAAATATTTTGTTCTATTTCTGATATTGTTTCAGTCCTCTGAGCCATTACCACTCAGTTTGTGAAATTAAAATCTCCTTTCCATTTCCAGTTTTACATGGTCTGTAAAATATCTACTCTAGGGGACCCAATTAACTTATGTTGGAACTCAGCACCCACAAGTATCTGAAGAAATTAACCAGAGAAACTGAGAGGGACAGTCATTTGAGGCCAAATTCATGTTGCTCTGTAAGAGACATACTACACAATTTGTCTGTCAAAACCTCAAATTTAGAATGAAGGAGAAGGAGTTAGTTAGGGAGGAAGAACAAAAAACATACCCACATTCCCATACCTCTCTGTCCCACCCCCACTTCTACAGGGAACTGATACAAAAGAGAAGCCAATGCTACTAGAAGGCTCTCCTGAGGTCAGAGGGTCCCCTTTTGTCCCCCTCTCCTCTCCTAGACTCTCCTCAGCACTCTGACACTGGTGGTTTTGTCTTTAGAAATAATGTCTGTACAGAATGTGCCATTATACCAGATTTCACTTGGATAGCCCTAATTTTAATCATTTTGCCTTGTACCTGGCCAAACATCCATTCTCAATACCCTAGCAATAACGAATGCAGCCGAGAGCACAAAGTACAAATTTATGAAGGTAAGGCATTGCTACCTGTTTTTCTCTTTAGTTTTTATGATACATTCTTATGCTGTCAAGCTCTTAACCCACTCCTTGTCAAAGCCCTACAGTCTCTTCATTCTGTGTTAAACATCCACCCATGCACCCACCCACACATACAGACACACATGCATGCAGAATATGAGGACTTAATCTTTCCTTCTATACATACATCAGTGATCTTAGTCGTCTTTTTCAAATCCCACGGACCAGCAATTACATGTAGGAAGATTACTGGGATGGCAGAATGAGGTAATTCTTGAGAAGTAAAGCTTAGTCTAGTCTCTTCAGTAAGAAACCAAAAAAATAGCTCATCAAATACAGGGAGCTCAGAGAAAGGGAGTAGCAGACAGACAGACAGGGTCAAGATCCATCCATTCCCACTGTTAATACTGTTGCTGAATACTAAGAGGCATTTGCACAGTGTGAGACTCTATAAGGAGGTACAAAGAGATTATGGAAAGCTATAACTTGAAAAATTCCCAGAGTTCAGAAAGAAATATGAGATATTTGAGTTATGACCAGGCAAAGTGGTCTTTGTTGGGCACCTGGGACATTAAGTAAAGATACCAGAAAGGGCATACATTAATTATAGAGATATGCCATCCCTAGAATAAGGCTACTCTAGATCTGTCACAACAAAGAAGTAGGAAAATAAGATCTAAGGAGAAAAGTCACTTAAAATAAATAGAGTTAGAAATTATAGGGATGATGGAATTAGCAAATAATGAAATAACAAACCACATTTTAAACCTATGTTGCAATTTGAACATAGAAGAAAAAATGGAACTTTTAGAGCTGGAAAGTACAACTGAAGTGAAAATCTCACAGGAGACACTGAACATTAAATACTGAAAAAAATGACAAGTGTTATGAAAGATATTACAATAAAAACTATCCAAACTCATGAATAGAGATTAAAAAATAAGGGAGACTGTGGGACTATAAGTGAAAAGACAACATACAGAATGGGAGAGAGAATTTGCAAACTACCTATCTGATAAGGGGTTAAAATGCAAAATATATAAGGAAGTCATACAACTCAATATTAAAAAATACAAATTAATTTTAAAAATGGGCAAAGATATGACTTTATATTTTTTTGAAGGCTGATATCCAAATGACCAACAAGTACATGAGAAGGTGCCTGATCACTGATCACTTAATTTGAAAAGCAAAATAACACCATAAGGTGCTATCACCTCATACCTGCTGTGATGGCTATTATCAAAAAGGCAACATAATGTTGTCAGTGATGTGGAGAAAAGGGAACCCTCATGCAATGTTGGTGGGAGTATAAACTGGTGCAGTCACTATGGAAGACAACATAGAGGTCTTTAAAAATTAAAATAGAAGTACCATATGATCCAGCAATTCTACTTCTGGGTGTATATCCAAAGTATATGAAACCACTTTCACAAAGAGATATCTGCACTCATGTGTTTATTGCAGCATTGTTTATAATTGTCAAGACATGGAAACGACCTATGTGTCTATCAATGGATGATGGATATATATATAATGGGATATACATAATGGAATATTATTCAGTCATAAAAAGAAAAGCCTGCCATTGTGAAAACATGGATGAACCCTGAGAGCATTATACTAAGTGAAATAAGTCAGACAGAGAAAGGCAAATACTGTGTGATATCACTTATACATGAAATCTAAAAGAAAACAAAACAAAAAACCCAAAACCTCAAAAAACAAAAACAAAAACAAACCAAATGCACTCACAGAAACAAAGAACACATTGGATGTTTCCATTACCTAAGACATTATGGATATTTCAGGTTTCAAGATTTTTATTCTCTTCAGTAATAGAAGCAATTCCAATTAATGTTCAGTACCAAACCAGTAATTGTTTCTCAAATGGTTTTAATGTACCACCACATCTGGGAATCAGAATCCAACAATCACCAGATTTTGCCATAAATTTTAGTTTGCATAAATGTGAATTAAATCTATGTTCAAATCATATCTGAATATAAATCATAATGACCCAAAAGCATTGCTTAAGCCACCACTTTTTTCAATGTGAACATAATTTACCATTGTTCAGGGTCCCATTTTAATATGCCCTTCTGGGTAGTTTTATGGGCAGGAGTTAGAAATATTCTCTGATTAGAATATGTGCCATCCAAAATCCTGATTAATTTGCTGGAATAGCATCCCTGGAGATTTGAAGTCAGATTTCTCATTTCTCATCTTTCTTATTGTTGTTGTTCAAATTTATATTTGAATTCTAGCTGTTTAACATAAAAAGCATTTTTGGTTTCAGGAGTAGAATTTAGTGATTAATCACTTATATATAATACCCAGTGCTCATCACAAGTACCCTCCTTAATACCCTTCACCCATTTAGCCCATCTTCCCACTCCCCTCCATCAACCTTCTGTTTGTTTTCTATATCTAAGAGTCTCTTATGGTTTTCCTCCCCCTCTTTTCTTCCCTTCCCTTATGTTCATCTGTTTTGTTTCTTAAATTCCACATATGAGTGAAATCATATTGCATTTGCCTTTCTCTGACTGACTTAGTTTGCTTAGCATAACATAATACTCTAATACTCTCTAGCTCCATCTACATCATTGCAAATGGGAATATTTCATTCTTTTTGATGGCTGAGTAATATTTCATTGTATACATATATATATATATCACTGATTTTTTTAAAAAAATATCATCTATTTATTTAAGAAGAGTATGGGTGGGGAGAAGGGGAGAGGGAGAGAGAGAGAATCACAAGGAGATTCCATGCTGAGTGGGGATCCCAACATGGAGTTTGACCTCCCTAACCTGAGATCATATCCCAAGCTGAAGTCAAGAGTCAGAAGTTTAACTGACTGAAGCACCTAGGCACCCTTATATTGCATCTTCTTCAACCATTCATCAGTCAGTGGACATTTGGGCTCTTTCCATCACTTAATTATTGTTGATAATGCTGCTATAAATATCAGGGAGCATGTGCCCCTTCAAATCTGTATTTTTGTATCCTTTTGGTAAATACCTAGGAATACAATTGCTGCATCATAGGGTAGTTCTAATTTTAACTTTTTCAGGAACCTCCATACTGTTTTCCAGGGTGGCTGCACAATCTGTGTTCCCACCAAAAGTGTAAGAGGGTCCTCTCTTCTCCACATCTTTGCCAACATCTGTTGTTTCCTGTGTTGTTAATTTTAGCCATTCTGACGGGTGTCAAGTGATATCTTGTTGTACTTTTAATTTGTAGTTCCCTGATGATGAGTGATGTTGGACATCTTTTCATGTGTCTGTTAGCCATCTGTATGTCTTCTTTGGAAAAATTTCAATTCATGTCTTCTGTGCATTTATTAACTGGATTATTTGTTTTTTTGTGTGTTGAGTTTGGTATGTTCTTTATAGATTTTGGATACTAACTCTTTATCAGACCTGTAATTTACAAATAAATTCTCCCATTCTGCAGGTTATATTTGGTTTGATTGTTTCCTTCACTGTGCAGAAACTTTTTAGATTGATGGAGTCCCAATACTTCATTTTCACTTTTGTTTCTTGACTCCAGAGATGTGTCTAGTAAGAATTTACTATGGCCTATGTCGAAAAGGTTGTTGGCTGTGTTCTCCTCTAATGATAACGTCTATACTTCCCAAAGCAATCTACACATTTAATGCGATCCTTATCAAAACAACACCAGCACTTTTTGCAACGCTGGAACAAATAATCCTAAAATGTGTATGGAAGCAGAAAAAAATCCCCAAATAACCAAAGCAGTCTTGGAAAAGCAAAGGAAAGCTGGAGACATTACAATTCCAGACTTCAACTATATTTTAAAGTTATAGTCATCAAGACAGTATGGTACTGGCACAAAAACAGACACATAAGATCAAGGGAACAGAATGGAAAACCCAGAAATAGACCCACAACTATATGGTCAATTAATTTTCAACAAAGCAAGAAAGAATATCCAATAGGAAAAAATACAGTCTCTTCAACAAATGATGTTGTGAAAACAGGACAGCAACTTGCAAAAGAAGGAAATGGGACCACTTTCTTACACCATACACAAAAATAAATTAAAAATGGATGAAAGCTCTAAATGTGAGACAGGAAACCATAAAAATCCTATATGTTTCTCATTCTTATTTTTGCCTTGTAGCTTTAAAAATCCCTTTAAACTAGAATAAACAGAATGGATTTCTTTAGAACTCTTCAAAACTGTGGTCCAGTGAAGCATTCCATTTGTTTACCTGACCCTAATAGTACTGTGGTAAGATTTTTGCAATGACCCCTCATTGTCTGCTTTATTCATCGATTCCTGAACATTTAAAGGCTTCCACCCTTTTGAAACAAGTCCCTTGACTATTCTCTTCCTCTATTTCTCTGTGGGTAATTTTTAATGCTTCTGTAAGGCCCATAAAGAGCAGGTGAAACAAACAAGCAAACAAAAAACGATACAGCATCTCAGAAAATTGCCTGACTTCTCAGCAATAAGCTTACATGGTATACCCTTCTGAAAGAAGACTCCTTTATTATTGCATCTATCATGACTTGGGTAAGGATATTATTAAATGGATGGGCATACCTATCATCCTAGAGACAATCCAGCATGGTTTTCATACACAGCATATCAGCCAATTAATCTGAGAAATAACACCTGGAAAGAAAGTAGAATTTCCTTTCCTGCAGTGTTTTTTCTCAGTATATCAGACTAGCTGTTCCCTCAGTATTAACCTACTCTGTGTTTACATAATGTACAGCCATCTGTGATTGTTGAATAGTAAACTGTGGGTTCTGGATCAACACCAATATGCTCCTCCATGGAGCAACATTAAAAATAAAGCAGACAGCTTCTGAGTTTTTATTTCTTCCTTCCTCCCTCCCTCCATTCCTTCCTTCTTTCCTTCCTTCCTTCCTTCCTTCCTTCCTTCCTTCCTTCCTTCCTTCCTTCCTACCTTCCTTCCTTCCTTCCTTTCTACTTTCCTACCTTCCTTCCTTCCTTCCCTTCCATTCATTTCTTTCCTTTCTTTCCCTCTTCCTCCCTAGCTCCCTTCACCTCTCCCTCCCTCCCTCTTTCTCTTGCTCTTTCTTTCTTCCTTCCTCCTATATATCAAATGAGACAACTGCTTCACATTGCCTCTTTTATTTTCAATAGTTTCTTGGTTTTGAGATACCAGATCCACTCACTAGATTACCTTCTTGGTGACCAGAGGTTATTCTAGGATAATTTCCCATTTGTTGACTACCCTTAAGCTAGTGGCTATAGCTAACACTGTCCAAAATTCAAGCTTAGTACAGGTCCAGATTCTGCTCAACAATCTTTTCTACTTAATTTTAAATGTTTCATTTATTTACTTGAGAGAAGGGAGAGAGGGAGGCAGAGAGACAGAGCAAGCACAAGTTGGTGGGGGAGGTGCAGAGGGAGAGGAGAGGTATATTCCCCATTTAGCAGGGAACTCAGGACTTGATTCCAGAACTCAGAGATCATGACCTGAGCAGATCTTAACTGACTGAGCCATGCAAGTGACCACCCCTCCCTACTTAATTTTAGCTATCACCAATAAAAATTACCAGGATATTATATAATTTAGATTTTTAAACTCCATTTCAATTTCCTTAGGTATTCAATGAGCCAAATTTTTTTGCTTCTTATTTTATTTTATTTTATTTTTTTCAATGTTCCAAGATTCATTGGAAAGCACAGTTGGGCCACTGCTCTGTGAGCGGGGACCCCACGGGTGGCAGACACGGAGAGACCCCTCCTTTCTCCTCTGGGAGGAGCAGTGTAGGAGCGGCTGCAGGAATCTGCCAGGTTCCGAGATTCTAAAGGTGGCTGTGTCAGAAAGAGAGACACTTGGTCACAGGCTGGGTGAGCTCTGAGAGTGGCCAGAGACCAGGAGATAGGAGGGACGGCTTTTCTCTGAGGTGCACTGAGGACTGAGGCCCCGAGCTCTCAGCTCCTCTTGGTCGGAGACTGGGAGCTACCATTTTCAGTCCCATCCTCCAGCGAGGTATGGAAAGCGTTCAGGGAACAAAAGCTCCGGAGAGTGAACCCGAGCTGATTACTTAGCCTGGCCCCTGGAAAGGGCCGTGCGATTCCACCTCAGGCAAACACACTTGAGAATCACAGCAACAGGCCCCTCCCCCAAAAGACCAGAAAAAAACATCCAGCCAAAGTCAAGTTCGAGATTGGGGAGCATTGTGGAATTCCAGGGCAAGGCGAAAGCAATGCAGAGAATTAATGGTTGTTTCCCCATGATTCTTTAGTCATTCAAGGTTAAATTCTTTGAATTTTTTTCTTACTTTTTTCTTTTACATTTTTTCCTTTTTTCTATTTTAACGTTGTTAAATATATCTTATCAACACTTGTTAATCTTTTCTAATTTTCATTGTTATAATAATATTTTATACCTTCATTGTATTTAACATTATTTTTTGTATACATATAGGGTCTTTTCAATTCACCAGTCTAATAGATATAGATAGAGATGGAGATAGAGATAGAGAAACACATAGAGATAGTCAGAGACAGACATAGATATAAAAACAGAAATAGAAAATATAGGATTTTGTTTTATTTATTTTTGTTTTGTTTTTGTTTTTGTTTGTACAATTTTGGTTTTTCTTTTTGTTTTTTTGGTTTTTTCCCTCTTTCTTCTCTTTCCAGTTCCAGGTCTCTTCTGAGTAGGTTAGTGTATATTTCTTTGGGGTCATTGCTACCCTTTAGTATTTTGTTCTCTCATCCATCTATGCTTATCTGCATAAAATGACAAGGCGGAAAAAATCAACACAAAAAAAAGAACAAGAGGCAGTAATGACAGCTAGGGACCTAATCAATGCTGACATTAGTAATATGACAGAACTAGAATTCGGAATGATGATTGTTAAGGTGCTGGCTGGGCTCTAAGAAACCATGGAAGATAATAGAGAATCCATCTCTAGAGAAATAAAAAAAAACTTTCAGGAGAAATAAAAGAACTAAAATCTAACCAAGCTGAAATTTAAAAAAGCTATTAAAGAGGTGCAAAAAAAAATGTAGGCTCTTACTGCTAGGATAAATGAGGTAGAAGACAGAATTAGTGATTTAGAAGACAAAATGTCAGAGAAAAAAGAAGCGAATAAAAAGAGAGACAAACATCTACTGGACCATGAGGGGAGAATTCGAGAGATAAGTGATACCATAGGACAAAACAATATTAGAATGATTGGGATCCCGGAAGAGGAAGGGGGGGGCAGAAGGTATATTGGAGCAAATTTTAATACAGAATTTCCCTAATTTGGCGAAAGGAACAAGCAGCAAAATCCAGGAGGCACAGAGAACCGCCCTCAAAATTAATAAAAATAGGTCCACACCCCGTCATCTAATAGTAAAACTTACAAGTCCTACTGACAAAGAGAAAATCCTGAAAGCAGCTCGGGACAAGAGGTCTTGGCAGGCCAGAAAGAGCTGGCATGATATATTCAGAGCACTAAACGAGAAAAAAATGCAGCCAAGAATACTATATCCAGCTAAGCTGTCATTGAAAATAGAAGGAGAAATAAAAATCTTCCAGGACAAACAAAAACTCAAGGAATTTGCAAACGAAGGAGAAATAAAAATCTTCCAGGACAAACAAAAACTCAAGGAATTTGCAAACGCCAAGCCAGCCCTACAGGAAATATTGAAAGCCGTCCTCTAAGCAAAGAGAACCTCAAAGAAACATAGACCAGAAAGGCAGAGACACAATATAGAGTAACAGTCACCTTACAGGCAATACAATGGCTCTAAATTCATACCTCTCAATAGTTACCCTGAATGTAAATGGACTAAATGCCCCAACTAAAAGACAGAGGGTATCAGAATGGGTAAAAAAACACGACACATTGATATGCTGTCTACAAGAAACTCATCTTACATGCAAAGACACCTCCAGATATAAAATGAGGGGGTGGAAAATAATTTACCATGCCAATGGACAGCGAAAAGAAAGCTGGAATGGCAATCCTTATATCAGATAAATTAGATTTTAAGCCAAAGAATATCATAAGAGATGAGGAAGGACACTATATCATACTAAAAGGATCTGTCCAACAAGAAGATCTAACAATCATAAATATCTATGCCCCTAACATGGGAGCTGCCAATTATATAAACCAATTAATAACAAAATCAAAGAAACACATTGACAATAATAAAATATTAGTAGGGGACCCTAATACCCCCCTTACTGAAATGGACAGATCATCAAAGCAAAAGATCAACAAGGAAATAAAGGCTTTAAATGACACCCTGGACCAGTTGGACATCACAGATATATTCAGAACATTCCATCCCAAAACAACAGAATATACATTCTTCTCCAGTGCACATGGAACATTCTCCAGAATAGACCATATTCTGCGGCACAAATCTGGTCTCAACAGGTACCAAAAGATTGGGATCATTCCCTGCATATTTTCAGACCATAATGCTTAGAACTCAACCACAAGAAGAAAGTTGGATAGAACTCAAATACATGGAGGCTAAAGAACATCTTACTAAAGAATGAAAGGGTCAGCCAGGAAATTAAAGAAGAATTTAAAAAATTCATGGAAACAAATGAAAATGAAAACACAAATGTTCAAAATCATTGGGACACAACAAAGAAGTATTGAGAGAAAGTATATAGCAATACAAGCCTTTCTCAAGAAACNTTGAGAGAAAGTATATAGCAATACAAGCCTTTCTCAGGGAAGGTCTCAAGTACACAATCTAACGCTACATCTACAAAAGCTAGAGAAAGAACAGCAAAGAAAGCCTACACCCAACAGGAGAAGAGAAATCATAAAGATCAGAGCAGAAATCAATGAAATAGAAACCAAAAGAACAGTGGAACAAATCAATGAAACTAGGAGTAGGTGTTTTGAAAGAATTAATAAGATTGATAAACCCCTGGCCAGACTTATCCAAAAGAAAAGAGAAAGGACTCAAATTAATAAAATCATGAATGAAAGAGGAGAGATCACAACCAACACCAAAGAAATACAAACAATTCTAAGAACATATTATGAGCAACTCTACACCAGCAAATTTGACAATCTGGAAGAAATGGATGCATTCTTAGAGAAATAGAAACTACCAAAACTGAACCAGGAAGAAATTGAAGACCTGAATAGACCCATCAACAGTAAGGAGATTGAAGCAGTCATCAAAAATCTCCCAACGAACAATAGCCCAGGGTCAGACGGCTTCCCAGGGGAATTCTACCAAACATTTAAAGAAGAATTAATACCTATTCTCCTGAAACTGTTCCAAAAAATAGAATTGGAAGGAAAACTTCCAAACTCCTTTTATGAGGCCAGCATTACCTTGATCCCCAAACCAGGCAAAGACCCCATCAAGAAGGAGAATTACAGACCAATATCTTTGATGAATACGGATGCAAAAATCCTCAACAAAATACTAGCCAATAGGATCCAGCAGCACATAAAAAGGATTATTCACCACGACCAAGTGGGATTTATTCCTGGGATGCAAGGTTGGTTTAACATTCGCAAATCAATCAATGTGATACAAGACATTAATAAAAGAAAGAACAAGAACCATATGATCCTCTCAATAGATGCTGAAAAAGCATTTGACAAAGTACAGCACCCTTTCTTAATCAAAACTCTTCATAGTGTAGGCATAGAGGGTACATACCTCAATATCATCAAAGCCATCTACGAAAAACCCACAGCGAATATCATTCTCAATGGAGAAAAACTGAGAGCTTTTCCCCTAAAGTCAGGAACACGGCAAGGCTGTCCACTATCACCACTGCTATTCAACATAGTACTAGAAGTCCTAGCCTCAGCAATCAGACAACAAAAAGAAATAAAAGGCATCCAAATCGGCAAGGAAGAGGTCAAACTCTCACTCTTTGCAGATGATATGATACTTTATGTGGAAAACCCAAAGGACTCCACTCCAAAACTGCTAGCACTCATACAGGAATTCAGTCACGAGTCAGGACATAAAATGAATGCACAGAAATCAGTTGAATTTCTATATAGCAACAACAAAACAGAAGAAAGAGAAATTAAAGAGTCAATCCCATTTACAATTGCACCCCAAACCATAAGATACCTAGGAATAAACCTAACCAAAGAGGCAAAGAATCAGTATTTAGAAAACTATATATAAAGTACTCATGAAAGAAACTGAGGAAGACACAAAGAAGTGGAAAAACATTCCATGCTCATGGATTGGAAGAACAAATATTGTGAAAATGTCTAT
>LNAC01002045.1:20896-49308 GCA_002007465.1 Ailurus styani
ACACCACACACAAAAATAGACTCAAAATGGATAAAAGACCTCAATGTGAGAAAGTTATCCATCCAAGTCCTCGAGGAGAACACAGGCAGCAACCTCTTCGACCTCAACCGCAGCAACTTCTTCCTAGGAACATCACCAAAGGCAAGAGAAACAAGGGCAAAAATGAACTACTGGAACTTCATCAAGATTAAAGCTGTTGCACAGCAAAGGAAACAGTGAACCAAACCTAAAGACAACTGACAGAATGGGAGAAGATATTTGCAAATGACATCTCAGATAAAGGGCTAGTATCCAAAATCTATAAAGAGGTTTTCAAACTCAACACCCATAAAACAAATAACCCAGTCAAGAAATGGGCAGAAGACATGAACAGACATTTCTCCAAAGAAGACATCCAAATGGCCAACAGACACATGAGAAAGTGCTCAACATCACTCGGCATCAGAGAAATAGAAAGCAAAACCACAGTGAGAAAGCACCTCACACCAGTCAGAATGGCTAAAATCAACAAGTCAGGAAACGACAGATGTTGGCGAGGTTGCGGAGAAAGGGGAACCCTCCTACACTGTTGGTGGGAATGCAAGCTGGTGCAGCCACTCTGGAAAACAGTATGGAGGTTCCTCAAAAAGTTGAAAATAGAGCTACCCTATGACCCAGCAATCGCACTACTGGGTATTTATCCTAAAGACACAAAGGTAGTGGTCCTCAGGGGCCCATGCACCCGAATGTTTATAGCAGCAATGTCCACAATAGCCAAACTATGGAAAGAACCTAGATGTCCATTAACAGAAGAATGGATAAAGCAGATGTGGTATATTTATACAATGGAATACTATGCAGCTATCAAAAGAAACGAAATCTTGCCATTTGCAATGACGTGGATGGAACTAGAGGGTATTATGCTGAGAGAAATAAGTCAATCAGAGAAAGACAATTATCATATGATCTCTCTGATAAGAGGAACTTGAGGTTCAGGACGGGCGTCGTGGTGGTTAGGGAGAGAAAAATAATGAAACAAGTTGGGATGGGGAAGGAGACAAACCATAAGAAACTCCTAATCTCACAAAACAAACTGAGGGTTACTGGGGGGTGGGAGGGTAGGGATAGGGTGGATGGATTATGGATATTGGGGAGGGTTTGTGCTTTGGTGAATGTTGTGAAAATTGTTAGCCTCATGATTCACAGACATGTACCCCTGGGGCAAATAATAATGAAAAAAATAATGATACGGTAAAAAAATTATGGTACCTTTTTGCAGTTATAATAATATCATTAAAAGAACATGCTAACAATGTGTATGGAACTAGAGGATATTATCCTAAGCGAAGTAAGTCAAGCAGAGAAAGACAATTATCATATGATCTCTCTGATATGAGGAACTTGAGGAACAGGGTGGGGGTCCTGGGGGGAGGGAAACAAATGAAACCAGATGGGATAGGGAAGGAGACAAGAGGAGATCAAGAGGCTCTTAATCTCACAAAACAATCTGAAGGTTACTGGGAGGTGGGAGGGTATGGATAGGGTGGGTGTGTGATGGACATTGGGGAGGGTTTGTACCATGGTGAGTGGTTTGAATTGTGTAAGACTGGTGATTCACAGACCTGCGCCTCTGGGGCCAAAAAAAAAAAAAAGAACATGCTGTATTTTTATATGCTTATATGGAATAACCTCCAAGACATTTAGTTCAATGGAAAAGGTATGATGCAGAACAGTGTGAATACAGTTTATGTTCCTCTTTTCATGGCATGTGTCCCCATTAGAATACCTATTTATCTTTCCTTCTGTCATTTATTCTATCTATCTATCTATCTATCTATCTATCTATCTATCTATCTATCTATCTATCATCTATTATCTATACTCTCTCCCTCTATTATATATCTCTCTCTCCATCCCTGCTTCTCCCCTCCTTCTCCCCTTCCTCCCTTCCTTCTTTCCCCCTACACCCCAGCCCGCCTTCTTTCTTTACTTCTGCTTATATATAGAAAACCTTAAAAAGATATACAGGACACATTACCAGTGGTTGTCTCAAGTAAGAGATAGTTCATTTTCATCCTACATCCTTTGGTACTCCTTAAAATTTATCATATCAAAAGCGTATATAAGGGAGGTGAGCAGGGGATGGGCTAAATGAGTGAACTGTATTAAGGAGGGTGCTTGTTGTAATGAGCCCTGGGTGTTAAATGTAAGTGATGAATCCCAATATTCTATCCCTGAAACTAATTTTACCATATAGGTTAGTTAATTATAATTTAAATAAAAACTTTAAATAAACAAAGTTTTAAAAAAGCAAAAAAAAAAAAGACTCACAGAACTCAATAAAGTTATTTCTCACAGTATGGTTTATTACAGTGAAAAGAAACATTAAAATTAGAAAAAGGAATAGGTGCATGGGGTTAAGTCTAAAAGAAACAAATGCAAGCTTTCAGTTGTCCTCTCCTGGTAGAGTCACCTGATATGCTTAATTCTCCCAGCAACTATGTGTGACAATATGTGTGAAACATTGTCAACATGAAAACTTCAACTGAACCTTGTTGTCCAGGGTTTTTCTTGAAGGTCACTGACACAGGCATGTAGCTCCTGCATGACTAATCACAAATACTCAGACTCCAGCCTGCCAGAGCAAAATAAGGAATTCATTATGAATCACATTGTTAACACAAACTATCTGATGAAACCGGTACAATGGGAGCCAAGGCCTCCATACAAAAACACTCTCATCAGGTAAGATATCCCAAGGGTTTAGAGAGATCATATTTCAAGACCAGACCAAGGGCCAGTCATGAAGACAGGTCTTAGAAATATTCAGGTCTGAACAGCTCAGGACTACTGTGTTAGCTCTTTCATGCATACTCTTTAACTGATATTGTGAAGCCCTACTTACCATTTTTAGGGAGGGCATGTGTCCTGATAAGCGCTGGGTGTTATAGATAACTAATGAATCATTGAACACTACATCAAGAACTAATGTACTATACATTGACTAACTGAACATAATAAACACAAAAAACAAAACCAAAAAGTTATAGAAATATAAAAGCAAATAAAATTACAGATCAATTTTCCTCATGAACATAGAAGCAAGAATATATAACAAAATAGAAATGGAGGTGGGTAAGGGGATGGGTTAAATAGGTGATGGGGATTAAAGAGTACTCTTATTGTGATGAGCACCAGGTATTGTATGGGAGTGTTGAATCAATATATTGTACACTAATATTACACTGTATGTTAGCTAACTGAAATTTAAATAAAAAAATAAAAATATATTAGTAAATTGAATCCAGAAATATTTAAGATGTCTAATACATAAGGAACAAACAGAATTTATCTCTGAAATGTAAGCTTGATTGCACACATAATAATCAATCAATGTAATTTACCATAAATATAAGAAATGAGAATAATTATATAATCATCTCAGTAGATCCAAGGAATTCATATGACTAATCAGACCCATTTATGATAAAACTTGTCAACAATCTAGGAATAGAAGAGAACTTCCGCAACTTGATAAAAAGCATCTTTGAAAAACCTACCCATAGCATCATTCTTAAGAGAGACAAATTGAATGCTTTTTTCTTAAGATAAAAAGAACGGCAAGGATGCCCTCTCTTACCACTTCTACTCAACAGTGTATTCTAAGCCCTAATCACTGCAATCAAGAAGTAAAAGTAAATAAGATCTGTGCAGATTAGAATTTGACAGGTAAAACTGCTTTTTTATGTAGATGGAATGTTTATCTCTGTAGAGGGCCTTCTTCCAAGTAATCTACAAAAACTACTAGAATTAGTGAGTTTAGCAAGGTTGTGTGATCAAAAACATACAAAAATTTTATATTTATATATTAATATTGAAAAAATGAAAAGTATAATTTAAAACATCATGTAGAATGACAGTAACATATCTTTTTTAAATTTTATAATAAACAACAAAATATGTAAAGAGTTCTATATCAAAACCCATAATTCATTGCCAGGATAAATTCAAGACGACCTAAATAAGTTCATGAATTGGAAGATTCAGTTTTACTAAGATGTCAAGTCTCTGAAATAGATCTATAGTTTCAAAATAGTCCAAATCAAATCCTTGTAGGTTCTTTTTGGGGGAGGAAATTTTCAAACTATTTCTAAAATCTCAAACGATCTCTCTGATATGAGGAACTTGAGGGGCAGGGTGGAGGGTCATGGGGGGTAGAGAGGGAAAGATAATGAAACCAGATGGGATCAGGAAGGAGACAAACTATAGAAGACTCTTAATCTCACAAAACAAACTGAGTACTGGGTACTGAGGAGTGGGAGGGTAGGGATAGGGTGGATGGGTTATGGGCATTGGGGAGGGTTTGTGCTATGGTGAGTGCTGTGAAAAGTGTAAGCCTGATGATTCACAGACCTGTACCCCTGGGGCCAATAATAAATAAATTAAAAAAAATAAAATCTACATGAAAGTACTAATTTATGTGGAATAGCTACACATATTTGAAAAAGTTAAACTAAAGTGCTATAGTAATTGAGCTTGTTACATGCCTAAGGATAGATATATAAATTTTAATAAATCAGAATACACCCAGCATTAGACCCACACATGGATGGTCAATTGATTTTTGACAAAAGTGCCAAGTTAACTCAATAGAGTAAGAAT
Source organism: Ailurus styani (assembly GCA_002007465.1). Taxonomy (NCBI): domain Eukaryota; kingdom Metazoa; phylum Chordata; class Mammalia; order Carnivora; family Ailuridae; genus Ailurus; species Ailurus styani. Next base: position 25,538 of record LNAC01002045.1, read on the forward strand.
AATGTTTTCAACAAATTATTCAGGAAAAACAACAGATAAACCTTAAATGTTTTTCTTCTACTATACACAAGTTACTTAAGATAAATCTGAGCCCTAAATGTAAGAAATAAAACTATAAAATTTGGAGAATTCAGAGAAATAAACAAAATATTTGGAGAAGCAGGAAAAAAATACTATGTAACATTACCACAGCCTTAATGTCCACCAGTAAATCAAACCCAGAAGGGGCCCCACAGCTTGAAGAACATGCATGCCTAGAGCTTGCAGATTCCTGGCAGAACTTTACTGCACAGTGCTGCTCCTTCTCACATTCCAATACCTTGGGCCCACTTTAACCTAGAAATAAAGTTTTCACAGATGGATTTAGGTAACATATTTCTTGGGAGAATCTCAATTTTTTTTTGAGAATCTCAATTTTAAATTGAATAGTGTCCACTCCAAAAGATTTATCCAAGTCCTGAACCCCTAATACCTGTGAATGTGATCTTATTTGGAAATAGGGTTTTTGCAGATGTAATTAAGTTAAAGATTTGTTACAAGATAATCCTGTATAAGATTTAAAAAAAGCCAGCAATTACTGTCATGAAAGGTGAAATGACATTTAAAACGTAGAAACACACAGAGAAGGCAATATGAAGAGAGAAGCAGAGATTGAAGTGCTAGAGCTAAAAGCCAAGGAAAGCAAGATTGCTGGCAATAACCAGAAGTTAGGAGAGAGGCAAGAGAGGATTATACCCCAGAACCCTGGAAAGAAACTACCCTGCCTACATCTTGATTTTGGAACCTTGATCTATAGAACTACAAGAGGATACATTTCTGTTGTTTTTGCAAAATTTGTTGTAATTTGCTATACGGATATAAAAATTATATACACAATAAATTTACATGGATTTCTTGAAAACTGCTCACCTTATAGAGTTCATAGCACTGTCAAATTCCAACCTCTTATCGCACTACTGTGTATTTATCCTAAAGACACAAAGGTAGTGTTCCTCAGGGGCACGTGCACCCGAATGTTTATAGCAGCAATGTCCACAATAGCCAAATTATGGAAAGAACCTAGATGTCCATCAACAGATGAATGGATAAAGAAGATGTGGTATATATACATACAATGGAATATTATGCAGCTATCAAAAGAAACGAAATCTTGCCATTCGCAACGACATGGATGGAACTGGAGGGTATTATGCTGAGCGAAATAAGTCAATCAGAGAAAGACAATTATCATATGATCTCTCTGATATGAGGAACTTGAGGGGCAGGGTGGGGGGTTGTGGGGGGTAGGGAGGGAAAAATAATGAAACAAGATGGGATGGGGAAGGAGACAAACCATAAGAGACTTCTAATCTCATAAAACAAACTGAGGGTTACTGGGGGGTGGGAGGGTAGGGATAGGGTGGATGGGTTATGGACATTGGGGAGGGTTTGTGCTTTGGTGAATGCTGTGAAAGATGTAAGCTTGATGATTCACAGACCTGTACCCCTTGGGCAAATAATAAAAATTAAAATTAAAAAAAAATTCCAACCTCTTTTTCTTTTTATTATTATTTTTTATTATGCTATGTTAGTCACCATACAGTATATCATTAGTTTCTGATGTAGTGTGCCAAGATTCATTGTTTACTTATAACACCCAGTGTTCCATGCAATACATGTCCTCCTTAATACCTATCACAGGGACAATGCATCCCCTCACCCCTCCCCTCTAAAACCCTCAGTTTGTTTCTCAGAGTCCGTGTCTCTCATCGTTCATCTCCCCCTCTGATTTCCCCTCTTCATTTTCCTCTTCCTTCTCCTAATATCCTCCATGCTATTCCTTATGTTCCACAAGTAAGTGAAATTAAAAATAGAGCCACACAAACTCTTTGTCATTGTATGTCTCAATTCATGTTTAATAAGATGGTGTTGGAGACACATGAGAAAGTGATCAACATCACTTAGCATCAGAGAAATACAAAGCAAAACCACAGTGAGATACCATCTCACACCAGTCAGAATGGCTAAAATCAACAAGTCAGGAAACTACAGATGTTGGCGAGGTTGTGGAGAAAGGGGAACCCTCCTACACTGTTGGTGGGAATGCAAGCTGGTGCAGCCACACAATAGCCAAACTATGGAAAGAACCTAGAAGTCCATCAACAGATGAATGGATAAAGAAGATGTGGTATATATATACAATGGAATACTATGCACCTATCAAAAGAAACGAAATCTTGCCATTTGCAATGACGTGGATGGAACCAGAGGGTATTATGCTGAGAGAAATAAGTCAATCAGAGAAAGACAATTATCATATGATCTAAAGAAGATGTGGTATATATATACAATGGAATACTATGCACCTATCAAAAGAAACGAAATCTTGCCATTTGCAATGACGTGGATGGAACCAGAGGGTATTATGCTGAGAGAAATAAGTCAATCAGAGAAAGACAATTATCATATGATCTCTCTATTATGAGGAACTTGAGGGGGAGTGTGAGGGGTTGTGAGGGGTAGGGAGGGAAAATAATGAAACAAGATGGGATGGGGAAGGAGACAAACCATAAGAAACTCCTAATCTCACAAAACAAACTGAGGGTTACTGGGGGGTGGGAGGGTAGGGATAAGGTGGATGGGTTATGGATATTGAGGAGGGTTTGTGCTATGGTGAATGCTGTGAAAGGTGTAAGCCTGATGATTCACAGACCTGTACCCCTGGGGCAAATAATAATAATAAAAATAAATTAAAAAATTATAAGATGGTGTTGGATGTTGTGTTTGCTAACACTTTTATCAGATATCATTTGATATTATTTTCTCCTGTTCTGAATGTTGTCTTTTGGTTTTGTTGATTGTTCCCTTTGCTATGCAGAGATTTTTTTTTATTTCATGAAGTTTCAATAGTTTATTTTTGCTTTTGTTTTCCTTACATCAGAGACATATCTACAAAGAAGGTGCTACAGCCAATGTCAAAGAGGTTAATGTCTGAGTTCTCCTGGGATTATAATGGTTTCCTGTCCCACATTTCAGTCTTTAATCCACTTTGAATTTGTTTTTTGTATGGTGTAAGAAAGTGTTCCACTTTCATTCTTTTGCATGTTGCTGTCCAGTTTTCCCAACACCATTTATTGAAAAAACTGACATTTTTTTCCATTGACTATTCTTTCCTCTCTGTTGAAGATTAATTGACCACATAGTTGTGGATTCATTTCTGGGTTTTCTGTTCTATTATTTTGACCTATGTGTCTATTTTTGTGCCAGTACCATATAGCTTGATCACTACAGAACCAAAAAAAAAATCCCCAAATAAACAAGTTAAAAAATGGGCAGAAGACATGAATTGAATTTTTCCAAAGACAAAAGATTACCAACAGACATATGAAAAATATGCTCAACATTGCTGATCATCAGGGAAATACAAATTAAAACTACAATGAAATATTACCTCACACTTGTCAAAATGGCTAAAATTTACAAAACAGAAAACAGCAGGTGTTGCCAAGGATGCAAAGAAAATGGAATCCTCTTACACTGTTGGAGGGTATGCAAACTGGTACAGCCACTCTGGAAAACAGTATGGAGGTTTCTCAGAAAGTTAAAACTGGAACTCCCCTATGACCCAGAAATAGCACTACTGGGTATTTGACCAAAAGATACAAAAATACTAATTCAGAGGGATACACACACCTTAATGTTTATAGCAGCTTTATCAATAATAGCCAAATGATGGAAAAAGCCAAAATGTCCATCAACTGATGAATGGATTAAAAAGTGGTTATATATATATATACATATATATATATACATATATATATACATACATATATATGTATATATATAATAAGTAATATAAGTAATATTATCCATCAAATATTATCCATCAAATATTAGCCATCAAAAATAATAAAATCTTACCATTTGCATTGATGTGGAATGAATATAGGAGGAAAAAAGAGATTTACTAAGAAACAGACTCTAAATTTTCTAGACTTTTTATTTGGTGGGGTCAGATAATTTTCTAATCTCAGCTAGTTATTATTATTATTATTATTATTATTATTATCATTATCATTATTTTATGTTAGTCACCATACAGTACTTTATTAGTTTTTGATGTGGTGAACCATGATTCATTGTTTGCCTATAACACTCAGTGCTCATTGCAATATGTGTCCTCCTTAATACCTTTCACTAGGCTAACCCATCCCCCTACCCTCCTCCTGAAACCCTGTTTGTTTCCCATAGTCCATAGTCTCTCACAGTTCATCTCTCCCCCTCTGATTTTCTCCCCTTCATTTTCCTCTTCCTTCTCCTAACATCCTCCATGCTATTTCTTATGCTTCACAAATAAGTGAAACCATAAGATAATTGTCTTTCCCTGCTTGACCTATTTCACTTAGCATAATCCCTTTCAGTCCCATCCATGTTGATGCAAATGGTGGGTATTTATCCTTTCTGATGGCTAAGTAATATTCCATTGTGTATATGTACTACATCTTCTTTATCCATCCATCTGTTGAAGGGCATCTTGGCTCCTTCCACAGTTTATTGTGGACAATGCTGTTATGAAGATTGGGGTCTTAACTACAGAGAACAAAGTGATGGTTACCAAAGGAGAGTTGGGTGGTATAGATTAAATAGGTGATGGGGATTAAGGAGTGCACTTGGTGTTGTATGTAACTGTTGAGTCACTAAATTCTACACCTGAGACTAATATTAAACTGTATGTTAACTAACTGGAATTTAAATAAAAACTTGAGGAAAAAAAGAAAAAAACTGTTGTACATACTGTACTGATATAATAATTACCTAGTCGCCTTCTGTGTTTTTTCTTCCTTATGATATTTTAGTAACATTTACTTTTCTCTAGCTTACTTTACTGTAAGAAGACAATATATAATATGCACAACATGCACCAAAAATGTGTTAATTGACTGTTTTTGTTATCAGTAAGGCTTCCAGTCAATAGTAGGTTATTTGTAGTTAAGTTTTTGGGGAATCAAAATTATATGTGGATTTTTTATTTCATGGGGGGGTTCAGGGTCCCTAAGCCCCATGCTGTTCAGGGGACAATTGTATTGCAAATTGGAACCCTTATAAATTGCTGATGGTCATATAAAGTGGTACTGCCACATTGGAAAGCAATCTAACCATACTTAAAAATGTTAAACCTAAAGTTACCGTATGAGTTAACAATTCTGCTCCTAGGTATATGCCCAAAAGAATGTAAAACTGGCATTGAAACAAATACATGTACACAAATGTTCATAGAAGCACTATTCAAAACAGCCAAAAGGTGGAAACAACTAAAATGTAAATCCACTGAGAAATACATAAGAAGATATGGTAAGGCCGAGCCATATGGTGAGATATCCTTTAGCAGAAAACAAGAGGAATGAAGTATAAAATAATATGATACACATTACAGCATCATAAATGAATCTTGAGAACATTATGCTACCTGAAAGATGGTGGAACAAAATATACAAAAGGCCACATATTATTGTATGATTCATTTATATGAAATGACCAGAATATGCAAACCCTAAAGATAAAAAAGCAGATTAGTGGTTGCCAGGGTTCTTGGGGTAATAGGGAATAAATAGTGACTGGTAATAGATATATAGTTTATTTGGGGAGTAATAAAAGTGTGCTGGAATTGGATATTCGTGTTGGGTGCAAAATCTTGTGGATATACTGAACAATATTGAATTTTACAGTTTAAAATGGTAACTTTTATGGTATGTGATTTTGCAGTGTGTGATTTTGCAGAGAGACATGTTGACTGATGGAAGAGAATATAGAACTTAGAAACACTTCCTCATAAAGATGGTCATCTGATTTTTGACAATATAACAAAACAATTCAATGAATAAATAAAAGTCTTTTCAACTAACAGTTCTAGATGAATTGAATGTCCATAGAAAAATCAATGAAACTTGAGCTCTCAAAATATTACTTCAAAATGGATCACAGGCATAAGTGTAAAATATAAACATAAAATTTTAGAAAATGCATAAAAAAGAAATTTCAGGATATACAACAAGAGTAACAAAAAGTTAGACTGAAAACAAAATCCATAACAGGAGAAGTTGATGAACTGGACTTCATTAAAATTACTTCTATCTTTTTTTTTCTTCCGTGAAAGACCCCATTAAGATCATGAAAAGAAACTGCAGAAATATTTGTAAACCACATATTTGATAAAGAACTTATACCTAGAATATATAAACAGCTCTGAAAATCCAATAGAAAAAAAGCACTAAGAAGACTGGGCAAAAGACATAAAGACACATTTAATGGAAGAGGATATACATACAGCAAATAAGCATATGAAAATATGGTCAATATTACAATAAGTTAGGAAAATGCAAGTTAAACTCACAATGAGGTATACATATCAGAATAGCTAAAATAAGAAAAAAGTACAACACACGATGCTGGCTAATGTGTGGAGAAGCTGTATCATTCTCACTTTATTGGTGAAAATTCAAAATTGTATAGTCACTCTATAAACAGGGAGTTTATTTAAATTTTAAATATACAACTACTATACTAATCAGAAATTGCATTCATGGACATCATCCCAAAGATATGAGAACTATATGTTTACACAAACCTATGAATGTCTAGAACATATTTATTTGTAATAAGCCAACAAATGGAAAAACAAGCAAACAAACAAAAGTAGTTGCCCTTCAACTAGTGCCTTATTAAACAAACCAGGATGTATCTAAACCATGGAATACTAGTCAGGAAAAAAAGGAGCTAAATATATTATCAAGTGTTTATTTAAACTTCAGGTAGTAAACACACAGTGTAATAGTAGTTTCAAGTGAACAATATAGTAATTCAACACTTCCACACAGCAACCCAGTGCTCATCACAAGTGCCCTCCTTAATCCCCATCACCTATTTAACCTATTAATCCCCCATCCAATGACCCTCTTGTTCTCTATAGTTAAGAATCTATTTCTTGACTTATTTCACTTAGCATAATAATTTGTAGCTCCATCCACATTGTTGCAAGTGGCAATATTTCACTTTTTATGGCTGAGTAATAGTCCATTGGGCTATATTTTATATATATATATGTATATATATATATATATATACACACACACACACACTGTATGCTATATAGTATATATATCCCTTCAAATTAATGTATACCTTAATTAACCTCTTTGATATGGCAACTTCTTTCACTTTTATTGGCTTATTCACTTTTTCACTTTTTATGGCTGAGTAATAGTCCATTGGGCTATATTATATATATATAATATACAGTGTGTGTATATATATATATAATATAGCCCATTATATTATATATAGCCCATTATATTATATATAATATATATATAATATAGCCTATATATATTATATATATATACACATGCTGTATGCTATATAGTATATATGTATAGTCCACATATACATATCCCTTCAAATTAATGTATCCCTCAAATTATATGTATCCCTTCAAATTAATATTTTTGTGTCCTTTGGGTAAATACCCAGTAGTGCAATTGCTAAATCATAGGGTAATTCTATTTTAACGTTTTTAGTAGCGTCCATACTGTTTCCCAGAGTGGCTTCACATAGAAAGTTTGCATTCTCACCAACAGTACAGGATTCCCTTTGCCACATCCTCACCAACTCCTGATGTTTCTTGAACTGCTGATTTTAGCCATTATGGCAGGTGTGAAGTTATATCTCACTGTAGTTTTTTTCTTGTTTATATTTCCATACTTTTCAGTAATGCTGAGAATCTTTTTATGTACTTTTAATTTGATTATTTGTTTTCTGGGAGTTGAGTTGTATGTTCTTTATAGATTTCGGATACAAACCCTTTATCAGATATATCGTTTACAAATATCTTCTCCCATTCTTTAGGTTGCCTTTTAGTTTTGTGGTTTCCTTTACTGTGCAAAAGCTTTTTGTTCTGATGAAGTCCCACTACTTTATTTTTGCTTTTGTTTCTTTTACCTCAGGAGACGTGTTTATAAAGAAGTTGCCATATCAAGGAGGTTACTGCCAAAATTCTCCAGTAGAATTTTGATTGTTGTTTTTATTTTCAGTCTCACATTTAGACCCATTTTGAATTTATTTGTATGTATGGCATAAGAAAGTGGTCCATTTACATTATTTTCCATGTTGCTGTCCAGTTTACCCAACACCATTTGTAGAAGAGAATGTCTTTTTTCCCATTGACTATTCTTTCCTGCTTTGCCAATGATTAATTGAACATATAGCTGTGGACTCATTTCTAGGCTTTCCATTCTGTTCTAGTGATCTAGTTGTCTATTTCTGTGCCAGTACCATATTGTTTTGATTAATACAGCTTCGTAATATAACTTGAAGCCAGAAATTGTAGTGCCTCCAGCTTTGTTTTTCCTCTTCAAGGTTGCTTTGGTTATTCAGGATCTTTTGTGGTTCCATACAAATTTTAAGATTGATTGTTCTAGCTCTGTGAAAAATGTTATTGTTATTTTGATAGGGATTGCATGAATTTTAAAGATTGTTTTTAGTAGTATAGACACTCGCCCCCAATTCTTGAGCATGGAATGTCTTTTCATTAAGTTGTTTTGTCCTCAGTTTCTTTCATCAGTATTTTAGTTTTCAGATTACAAGTCTTTCATTTCTTTGGTATTCCTAGATATCTTATGGCTTCTGGTGCAATTGTAAATGAGATTGATTCCTTAAATTCTCTTTCTGCTCCTACATTATTAGTGTGTAGAAATGGAACAGATTTATGAATATTGATTTGATATCCCAAAACTTTAATTAATTCATTTGTCAGTTCTAGCAGTTTTCTGGTGGAATATTTAGGATTTTCTATACAGAGTATCATGTCATCTGCAAATAGTGAAATTTTTACTTTTCCTTGCTGATTTAGATGCAATTTTTTCCTGATTGCTGGAGCTAATACTTACAGTATTATGTTAAATAACAGGGGAGAGGGTGGACATCCCTGTCTTATTCCTGACCATTGAGGGAAAGCTCTCAGTTTCTCCCCATTGAGGATGATATTAGCTGTAGTAGTTTTGTATATGGTCTTTATTATGTTGAGGTATGTTCCCTATACCCCTAGCTTGTTGAGGGATTTATTTCATGAATAGAAATTGTACATTGTCGGATGCTTTTTCTGTGTCTATTGAGAGGATCATATAGCTCTTATCCTTTCTTGTATTAATGTGGTGTATCACATTGATTGATCTGCAAATATTGAGCCACGCTTGAAACACAGGAATAAATCCCACATGATAGTGATGAATAATTGTTTAATATATGGTTGGGTTCAGTTTGCTAGTTTGTTTGTTTGTTTATCTTTAGTTTTTCAGTGATCCAAGATTCATTGCTTATGCACCCCACCCAGTGCTCCATGCAATACATGCCCTCCTTAATACCCACCACCAGGCTCACCTATCTCCCCTCCATAACCCTCTGTTTGTTTCTCAGAGTCCACAGTCTCTCATGGTTCATCTCCCCTTCCGATTCACTCCAATTCACTTTTCCTTCCCATGACCTAGAGTCCTCCATTTTATTCCTTATGTTCCACAAGTAAGTGAAACCATATGATAATTGACTTTCTCTGCTTGACTTATTTCACTCAGCATGATCTCTTCCAGACCCATCCATGTTGATACAAATGTTGGGTATTCATCCTTTCTGATGGCTGAGTAAATTCCCTTGTATATATGGACCACATATTCTTTATCCTTTCATCTGTTGAAGGGCATCTCGGCTCTTTCCATAGTGTGGCGATTGTGGACATTGTTGCTATGAACATTGGGGAACATATGGCCCTTCTTTTCATTACATCTCTATCTTTGGAGTAAATACCCAGTAGTGCAATTGAAGGGTCATAAGGTATCTCTATTTTTAATTTTTTGGGGGCTCTCCACACTGTTTTCCAAAGTGGCTGCACCAACTTGCATTCCCACCAACTTGCATTCCCACCAAGAGGGTTCCTCTTTCTCCACATCCTCTCGAACACTTGCTGTTTCCTGTGTTGTTGATTTTGGCAGTTCTAACTGGTGTAAGGTGTTATCTCAATGTGGTTTTGATTTGAGTTTCCCTGATGGCTAGTAATAATGAACATTTTTTCATTTGTCTGTTGGTCATTTGTATGTCTTCTTTGGAGATGTGCCTCTTCATGTCCTCTGCCCATTTTTTGACATGATTATCTGTTTTTTGGGCATTGAGCTTGAGAAGTTCTTTATTGATCTTGGATATCAGCCATTTGTCTGTAGTGTCATTAGCGAATATCTTCTCCCATTCTGTGGGTTGTCTCTTTGTTTTGTTGACTGTTTCCTTTGCTGTGCAGAAGCTTTTTATCTTGATGAAGTCACAAAAGTTCATTTTTGCTTGTTTCCCAAAATCGTTTTGGTTTTTCAGGGTCACTTGTGGCTCCATATTAATTTTAGGATTTTTTTTACTTCTGTAAAAATTGTCACTGGGATTTTGATAGAGGTTGCATTGAACTTATAGTTCTCTTTGGATATTATGTGCATTTTATTTTATTTTTAAAAAGATTTTATTTATTTATTTGACAGAGAGAGAGATCACAAGTAGGCTGAGAGGCAGGCAGAGAGAGAGGAGGAAGCAGGCTCCCTGCAGAGCAAGGAGCCCAATGCGGGCCTTGATCCCAGGACCCTGAGATCATGACCCGAGCTGAAAGCAGAGGCTTTAACCCACTGAGCCACCCAGGGTACCATTATGTGCACTTTAAATGTATTAATTCTTTCAACTCATAAACATGAGTGTATTTCCATTCATTTTTGTCCCCTTTAGTTTATTTCATCAGTGTTATAGCTTTAAGTGTACAAGTCTTTCACTTCCTTATTTCCAAATATTTTATTCCTTTTGATGCTATTGTAAATGCCTTGTTTTCTTAACTTCCTTTTCAGATAGTTCATTGTTCATGTATAGTACTATCATAAGATCCAGCAATTCCACTCTGGATTTATATCCAAAAGCATTGAAATCAAGATCTGGAAGAAATATTTGCATACCCAATGTTCATTGCAGCATTATATACAATAACCAAGACATAAAAGTGAACAAAATTTTCATTATCAGATAAATGGATATGGAAAATGTGGTATATATGTACTATGAAATATTATTGATCCTTGAAAAAAGGAAATCCTGCCATTTGCACCAATATGGATGAATCTAGAAGACATTTTTCCTTTTAAAAAATAAATATTTCTTTTTTCTCATAGTATAATCTCCTCCAGTCCCATCCATGTTCATGCAAATGTTGGGTATTCATCCTTTCTGGTGGCTGAGTAATATTCCATTGTGTATATGGACCATATCTTTATCCATTCGTCTGTTGAAGGGCATCTTAGCTCTTTCCACAGTTTGGCTGTTGTGGACATTGCTGCTATGAACACTGGGGTACATACGGTCCTTCTTTTCATTACATCTGTATCTTTGTTGTAAATACCCAGTAGCAAAATTGCTAGGTCATAAGGAGATTATGCTAAGTGAAATAAGTCAAACAGAGAAAGTCAATTATCATATCATTTCACTTATTTATGGAACATAAGGAATACCCTGGAGGACATTAGGAGAAAGAAGAGGAAAAATGAAAGGGGAGAAATCAGAGGGGAAGATGAATCATGAGAGACTATGGACTCTGGGAAACAAACTGAGGGTTTTAGAAGGGAGGGTGTGAGGGGATGGGTGAGCCTGTTGAGGGTATTAAGGAGGGCACAGATTGCATGGAGCACTGGGTGTTATATGCAAACAATGAATCACAGAGCATACATCAAAAACTAATGATGTACTGTATGGTGACTAACATAACACAATAAAAATTAATAAAATTTTATTTTATTTTTATTATTTTCAAAAGATTTTATTTATTCACCTGATAGAAAGAGAGAGAGCATAGCAGGGGGAACAGCAGGCAGTGGAAGAGGGAGAAGCAGGCTTGCGGAGCAGGCAACCCGATGCAGGGCTCAATCCTAGGACCCTGGGATCATGACCTGAGCTGAAGGCAGATGCTTAATGACTGAGTCACCCAGTTACCCCTAGAAGACATTATTCTGTATGAAATAAGCCAGTCACATAAGGGCAGATATTGCATGATTCTGATTTTATAAGGTATATAAAATAGTCAAACTCTTAGAAACAAAGAATGGAACAGTGTTTGCCATGGACTGAGGGAAAGGATGAATGCACAGTTGGTATTCAATGATTATAAAGTTTCAGTTGTACAAGATCAATAAGTTCTAGAGACCTCCTGTATAGTACTTATAATTAACAATATGGTATCAAAAACTTTGAAGTATATTAAGAGGATAAATCTCATGTTAAGTGTTCTTACCATATGTGTCTGCACACAGATACATGCACAAAACACAAAAGGACACATGGAAATTTTTGGAGGTAACAGATATGTTTAATATATTGATTCTGGTGATGTTATTATGGGTGTATGTTTATGTCCCAAATCATCAAGATGTATACATTCCATGTGTGCATTTTTTTGTTTATCAATTATACCTCAATAAATCTTAAAAAGATGGTACTGTAGTTCTAGCAAGGAAAAGAATATGTAACTATCAGAGTTCTAAATGACATTAGTCTATAGAGGGAAAAAGAAAGAACTAAGTCCATCACCATAAACAATGACAAAACAAAACAAAACCAACAATAAGAAATATTGCAAGAAATATTACAGAAACATTGTTACTTTCTCCATTAGTCAAATGTTCTTAGTGAGTATAACAATAAGGAAGTAATGACTAATAAATTATATGAATAGTTATGCTTCAGATTATACACACAGAGAATGAAATGTAGATAATTTGAACCTTGTTAATAATTAAACTAAGGCAAAGATTCCAATTTATAATCATTAATTTAAAAAATTTTTCATTCCTTAAATGTAAAATTGATTTATGTGATAATTTGTGATTCATATGTCTTATAGCAAAACGACATAATAATATACAACATGGGTTAGTAGAGTTGAGCCATTACATTTGGAAAGCAGCTGACATTATCAAACACAATAGATATTTTCTCTTTTCCCCACTGACACTACCCAATAGAATTTATCTTACAGTGAAATCAGTCAAAAGAAAAATAAAAATGCATACTCAGACCCCCAATGTAACATCATTTAAAACAACCATGAATAATAGGAAACAACCTATGTTTCTAACAATAGTGTATTATAATTAATTGAATAATGTTTTTTTCACTCATGAATCCACATGTTGTCTAGAAAAATAATTAGTGTTCTCTCACAGTCAGGAAAGGGCTTGTGAAATTACTGCTAGGTGAAAATCAGAATGGAAATTATATAGTGGTATAATTTCAACTACTGAAAAAACATTTATTCATACGCAAAAAGAACTAACCAGGCACACAAACAATATTATAACATGTATTATGATTGTGGCATTGAAATTCACTTAATGGGGAAGATAAAATAATAGAAGGGGTTGAGGAGCAAGGGAAAAAAATCAGTCCTTAGGCAATAAATGAGTAGAGTGGAAACTGTTGCCAGGGAGACTGGTTACTAGGCTCCTGAAATAGCGTAAATGAGAGTTGATGAAATTCTAAACCAAGGCAGAGGCTGTGGGGATAAAGGGAAAGGAAATATTGAGGTTACCACTTTTTTCTTTTTTTAAAGAAAGACCATATCATAAAGAAGAATATCTTTTTCTTCAGGATAAAAAAGCAGAAAATAAATCTTAAATGGGTTTTCTCACTATGAGGATATATTGAAATATTAGTTATTATTTGTTAATTACCTAATCAGTGCCAGGCAATTACCTCTTGTTATCTCTTTATGTAGTCTATGTTGTTTCCATCAGTATAATCATTTTAAAGAAGAGACAACCAAGGTGGACAGAGTTTAGTGCTTTTTACCACATCACATAACCAGTGAGTGGGAGATCTAGAATTCATACCAGATATCAGACACTACCTTAGACCTTGAACTACATGCCTAGTGCCTTGACAATGGAGGTGGGATATAAAGACCTGGACCAAGCCTGAAAGTCATCGTCGTCGTCGTCATCGTCATCATCATCATCATCATCATCATCATCTCTCTCTCTCTGATTCTTTTCAATTATTCTCTTGTTAACTATGTTGCTAGAATCCTTTATCTTCTTCATGCTTGTTACTTTGCTATTCTGGAGACTAAGGTTTGCAGCATTTGCCTCCCTGCGAAATGTGAACAGTTAAGCAGCTTACAGGGATGAAGACTTATGAGTTGCCTCCCAGATTAAAGTAAAAAAGAGAAGGGAGATCAGGTTCACCCTTCAGATAATTGTTGGGGATGGACGAGTTGAGGAGTATGGTAAGGTGATGGTGGATCTAAATAAATATCCAAAGGTAGATCTTGTCCCTCTCCCATCATGAGAAGAAAAAGCTCAAGTCCTGGACCTCTTCGTGGTTCATACCTGGGTAGAGACTTGTAGAAGAGAGAACTGGATGAATGTGTTATTAGGCAAATTAAAGAAGAGCACAGAAAGCAGGGACTGCACTGCAGTGAGCAATATGTGATGAGCAGTCAGTGATGGAAAAAAAAATTGAAAAGAGGAAAGAGGCACTGCAGCCCACAAAAACATTGCAAAGATGACTTCATGAGAATTCCTCAAAATCCAAAATGGTTGGATTACAGCCATGATAGCATAAGAATTTTTTTCATTTCTATATTATTCAAAATTTGTTATAAAAATTATATTATTTATGTAAAAATGAATTAAAATCCAGTAAACTTTGTTGTTCCATTTTGTCAGCTCTTCCTGAGACACAGCATAGCATTTTCTTGATCCCCATATGCACTAAGGATCTTACTTGTTTCCCTGAACTGATAATGTTTTCACTGCTTTCTCTGCTCAGTTTGTGTTCTTTTAATGTTTTGAGTATATGCCCTCACAAGGTACTAATCAAGGTTCTTTCCTAAGAAAATTACTTCTAGGGTCAAATATTGCCCAAAGTATGTGTAACTAGCTTCACTGTATATCCAAGTTGAGAAAGTATCCTAGATAAGCCCAACTATAAAAGACTAGAAAGAATCACAGCAAAAGGCTGATGATTTACAAATGAAATAGAGAGAAGGTTAACAGGCAGGAAAAAAAAAGAATTTGCTTCATCTGTGGTCAATTGATAGTTATTTCTTGACCTTAGCAATAACTAAAAGACAAGAAAAGGAGAGAAACATTTTTAAAGGATTTTAGAAAGAGCCACTATTGAAAACAATAGGAGTATTCCTCAAAATATAAAAATAGAAGTGCCAAGCAACCCAATAATTCCCCTACTAGGTATATACCTGAAAGAAAAAGAAAAACATGAATTTCTAAAGGTAGATGTACCCCTATGTTTATTACAGCATTATTTTCTATAGCCAGTGAATGGAAGCAACCAAAGTGTCCATTGATGGATAAATGGATAAAGAAGATGTGTGTGTGCAAGTGTGTGCATGTGTGTGTGTGTAAAATACACATTAAAATATTACTCAGCTATAAAAATTGAATGAAATCATGCCATTCATGACAACATGGATGACCTAGAGGGAATTATGGTAGGTGAAATAAGTCAGACAGAAAAAAGACAAATACTACATGATTTCACTTATATGTGGAATCTTAAAAAAAAGTGAACAAATAATAAAACAGAAATAGACTTATAAATGCAAAGAATACAATAGTGGCTACCAGAGATGAGGTAGGTGACAGGAATGGGAAATAGGTGAAAAAGATTATGAGGTACAAGCATCCCGTTATAAAATATATAAGCCACAGGGATAAAACATACACATAGGATGCTTTTTTAATTATGTTATGTTAGTCACCATACAATACATCATTAGTTTTTGATGTAGTGTTTCGAGATTCATTGTTTATGCATAACACCCAGTGCTCCATGAAATACATGCCCTCCTTAATACCCATCACTGACCAAATCATCCCCCCCCCAACCCCCAACACCTCTAAAACCCTCAGTTTGTTTCTCGGAGTCCACAGTCTGTCATGGTTCATCTTCCCTCTGATTTCCCCCACTTCATTTTTCCCTTCTTTCTCCTAATGTCCTCCATGATAGTCCTTATGTTCCACAAATAAGCGAAGCCATATGATAATTGATGTTCTCTGCTTGACTTATTTCACTTAGCATAATCTCCTCCAGTCCCCTTCATGTTGATGCAAAAGCTGGGTTTTCATCCTTTCTGTGGCTGAATAATATTTCATTTTGTATATGGACCACATCTTCTTTATCCATTCTTCTGTTGAAGGGCATCTCGGCTCTTTCCACAGTTTGGCTATTGTGAACATTGCTGCTATGAACATCTGGGTGGATATGGCCCTTCTTTTCACTACATCTGTATCTTTGGGGTAAATTTCAGTAGTGTAATTGCCAGGTCATAAGATAGTTCAATTTTTAATTTTTTGAGGAAACTCCACACTGTTTTATAGTCAATATTGTTGTAATAACTTTGGGTGGTGAAGGGTGGCAACAAAATTTATTGTGATGAGCATTTCACAATGTATATAATTTTCAAATCACTATGTAGTACTCCTGCATCTAATATAATATTGTGTATCAATTATACTTTAATCTAAAAGTAAATAAAAGTAATTTAAAGTGAAAAAGATAATTCAGAATGACACTATATCTTATAGGACTGTCAATCTCATCAACCTAAGTATTATCAAATACACTTAAATTTAAAAGCTGAGTTATCAGTGTACAGCATTAATGTGTGGAGAAATGTACATCAGTGGTCTCCTTGGGGGAGCTCCATACTTGTGGAAATATATGTGAAGGCAATTTAGCAATGTGCAACAAAAATTAATTATATTTCTTAACACACCATTTCATTTCTAAATGTATGTAGATTAAGTACTCAAAAATAAGAATAAATATCTTGGTAATTAATACTAGCAAAAATTCTAAAAGTTTCTCCATAAGATATTTAAAAATATATATGCCTAATTAATATAACAGAACATTGAGTATTCCTTAAAGTGTATGAGCTATCCATATGGAAATATATTCTCAAGTGAAAAGTAGCATAAAACATATATGTATATTACCCTATTATTATTTTTCATAGGATACACAAGTATAGCACTATTGAAATATATAAACTAAATTGTGGTTATATAAAAAGAAATGGATTGTTTAATTCTGCTTAGCATAATACTCTCTAACTCCATCTATATCACTGCAAATGGCAAGTTTTCATTCTTTTTTATAGCTGAGTAATATTCCATTGTAGATAGATAGATGACAGATAGATAGATAGATAGATAGATAGATAATCATTTCTTTATCCATTTATCATTTAATGAATATTTGGGTTCTTTCCAGCACTTGGCTATTCTTTGTAATGTTGCTATGAACATCAGAAGGCATGTATCCCTTCAAATCAGTATCTTTGTATCCTTAAAAAAGAGAGTGACAAAACAGAAAACAGACTCTGAGGGGCACCTGAATGGCTCAGTCAGTTAAGTGTCTGCCTTCTGCTCATGTCATGATCCCAGGGTCCTGGGATTGAGCCCTGCATCAGACTCCCTACTCTGTGGGGATCCATGCTTCTTCCTTTTTCTCTCCCTGCTGCTTCCCCTGATTGCTCTCCCTCTGTCAAATAAATAAATTAATTAATTAATAATCTTTTAAAAATAGGAAAGAAAATAGACTCTTAACTATGTAGAACAAACTGAAGGTTGCTTGAGGGAAGGGAGGTGGAAAGAAATGGGTTAAATGGGTGATGGGTATTAAGGATGGCACTTGTCATGAGCACTGGGTGTTGTATATAAGTGATGAATCACTAAATTCTACACCTGAAGATAATATTATACTGCATGTTAACTAACTGGAATTTAAAGAAAAATCTGAAAAAGGGAAAAAATGGAATTATTGGGGTATTTTCTCTCTACATAAATCTTTCTTTTCACCACTTGCACATTAAATTAATCTCTTTAAAATGTATAAACATAAGTCAAAATTTTACTTTTAAAAAAGAAAATATTAAGAACTTTAAGATGGGCAAAGACAGAAAATATTCACAACAGAAATTTAAAAAATAGATATAAGAAAATTTTGACCTTCCAAATAAACAAACTCAAGAGTCTCAGAGTGACATACCATTTCTCCATACCTAATTCAGGGATTTAAAAAATATATATGTACTGTAAATTTGATGAGACAACATAATTTTTTTGCATCACTGGGAATCAATTAGGAAAATTATAAAAAGTACACTGAAATCCCATACCTTTTTTATTTAATTTTCTTTTTTTTTTTGCCATACCTTTTTTATCTGAGAAATTCCACATTCAGGAATCAGTGTGAAGAAAATAATAAAAGATTAAACAATACTTTCTTTAAAATATGTTTATTATAGGGACACCTGGGTGGCTCAGTTGGTTAAATATCCAACTCTTGGTTTCAGCTTGGGTCATGATCTTAGGGTTATGAGATCTAGCCCTGCATTGGGTTCCTTGCTCAGCAGAGAGTCTGCTTGAGATTCTCTTTCTCCCTTTCTCTCTGCCTCTTCCCCACTCTCTCTTCTCTCTCTCAAATAAATAAATAATTCTTTAAAAATAAAAAATAAATGATGTTTATTATATTTTGCTTAAGGAACACTTGAAATAAAAAAGAAAATTAGTCTCTTGACTATTGAGTTGTATAATAATAAAAAATAATGTTCCTTTAGATCTTTTTTGGCAAAGTTTAGCAATATAGGCAGTATCAAAATTTGGTATGTTGGGGTGCCTGGGTGGCTCAGTGAAGGCTCAGTGCCTTCAGCTCAGGTCATGATCTCAGGGTCCTGGAATTGAGCCCCGCATTGGGCTCTCTGCTCGGCAGGGAGCCTGCTTCCTCCTCTCTCTCTGCCTGCTTCTCTGCCTGCTTGTGATCTCTCTCTGTCAAATAAATAAAATAAAATCTTTAAAAATTTTTGGTATGTTAAACATGGAACAATGGTCCATAAAACCTCCCAGGAATGCAGAGAGTAGTCAAAATGGGAAGAATCAACACTACTTTTGTACTTTAAAGTGAAGATTCTTTACTAACATTAACAATTTACTTAAGAACTCCTTTCTCTGTGACTTAGAATTTGGGTCATGAAATAAATTATGTAAAATATGATATCATATACACAACACATGCAAGGAAGAGTAAAAATGTAGTTCTTTTATAATGTTTGAAGCTTGAGCAAACATCAATTTAATATAGAGTGCCATATATTTAGGATGTCATATAAACCCTCATGGTAACCACAAACCAAAAACCTATAATAGATAAGCAAAGAAATAAAGAGAAAGCAATCCAAGCATAATACTAAAGGAAAAAATCAATCAAAAGGGAAGAGCACAAAAGAGGAAGAAGATAATAGAGAAGTAGAAAAACAAACAAAATTATCAAAATGATAATAAGTACAAAGTCATCAATAATTATTTTAAATGTAAATAGTTTAAATGTCTCAATTAAATGACAAAATGACTGAGTGCACACAAAAAAACAAGACAGTGGTTTGTTGCCTATAAAAGACTTACATCAAACCTAAATATTCATACAGACTGATAATGAAGGGATGGAAAAAAAGATATTCCATGAAAATTAAAGTGAAAAAAAAAGCTAGGGCAATGATAGGTAAAATAGGCAAAATAGACTTTAAAACAAAAACTGTTGTAGGAGACAAATAAAGGTATTAGATAATGATTAAAGGATTGATGCAACAAGAGAATATAACAACTGTAAATATCTATGCATCCAATATAGTAGCACCAAAACACATAAAGCAAATATCAACAGACATGAAAGGAGAAATTGACAGCAATGCAACAATATTAGAGAACTTTAATACCCCATTTACATTAATGAATAGATAATCCAGACCAAAAAATCAATAAGGAGACAGTGACTTTGAATGACACATTAAATCAAATGGACTTAACTCATATGTACAGATCACGAAAAACAAAGAGTAAGAGTCTCTTAACTATAGGATACAAACCGAGGATTGTTGGAGGGGAGGTTGGGGGATGGGGTAACTGGGTGATGGGCATTAAGGAGGGCGCTTGAAATAACGAGCACTGGGTGTGACATGCGACTGATGAATCATTAAATTCTACCTCTGAAACTGAGAATACAGTATACATTAAATATAATTTAAATAAAAATTTAATTTAAAAATCAAGAGAACACACATTCTTTTCAAGTGCACATGGAACATATCCTAGGATGGGTTTTATATTAAGCCACAAAACAAGTCTCGATAATTTTAAGAAGATTGAAATCATACCAAGCATCTTTTTCAGAACACATGGTGTGAAACTAAAAATCAATTATGAGGAAAAAATAGCTGGGAAAAAAACCAGAAACACATGGATGCTAAACAGCGTGCTACTAAACAACAAATGGGCCAAAAAAGAAACCAAAGACAAAATAATAAAAAAAAACTGGAGACTAATAAAAATGGAAAAACAATGGTTAAGGAGGGCACGTATTGCATGAAGCACTACAACGAATCTTGGAATACTGAAAAAATTAAGTTAAATTTAAAAAAAAACAACAAAACAGAACAAAACAAAACAGTCGTTCAAAATGTTTGAGACAGAGTAAAAACAGTTCTAAAATGTTTATAGTGATGAAGCCCTAACTCTGAAAACAAGAAAAATCTCAACTAAACAATCTAACCCTACACCTGAAGGAACTACAGAAAGGATAACAACAATAAAAAAGCCTAAAAGATTAAAATTAGCAGTAGGAAGGAAATAGTAAAGACCAGGGTGGAAATAAATGAAACAAAGACACACACACACATGAAAAGATCAACAAAACCAAGAGATGATTCTTTGAAAAGATAAACAAAATTGATAAGTAATTATCCAGACTCATCAAAGAAAAAATAGAGAGGACTCAAATAAATAAAATCAGAAAAGAAAGAGAAGTAACACCACCACAGAAATATAAATAATTATAAGAAATTACTAAAAAAATTGTAAGTCAGCAGATTGGACAACCTAGAAGAAATGGATGAATTTCTAGAAACACACAATCTCCCAAACTGAATTGAAAAGAAATACAAAATTTGAGTAGACCAATTACTAATAATGAAATTAAATCTAGAATTTAAAAAAATAAAGAAAAACTATCAACACACAGTAGTCTAGTGTTAATAAAGAAAACAATCCCACTTATAAATCCATCAAAAATAATAAGATACCTAAGAATAAATTTTACCAAGGAGGTGAACAACCTGTACCTTCAAAAATGTATGATACTGATGAACATAATTAAAGATACACAAATTAAAAAAAAGATATATCATGTTCATGAGTTGGGATATGTTTAAAACATCCATACTATTTAAAGCAATCTACAGGGCAACATAATCCCTCTGAAAATACCAATAGTATTTTTTTACAGAACTAGATCAAATGATACTGAAATCTATATGAAACAACAAAAGATCTCAAATATCCAAAGCAATCTTGAGAAAGAACAAAGACGGAGGTATCACAATATCACACTTAAGCTATACTACAAAACTATAGAGATCAAAACTTTATGGTACTGACACAAAAATAGACACACATGTCAATGGAATAGAATAAATCCCAGAAATAAATTCACTTAATATAATTAAATAATCTATCACAAAGGAGACAAGAATATACAATGGAAAAAAGACTGTCTCCTCAATAGATGATGTTGGGAAAACTGGACAGCTCCATGCAAAAGAATGAAACAGGATCACTTTCTTTTACCATACACAAAAATAAACTCAAAGTGGATTAACACCTACATGTAAGACCTGAAAGCAGGAAACTCCTTAAAAAAATAGGCAGGAATCTCCTGGATATTGGACTTAGCAACACTTTTCTGTGTACTTCTCTTCAGGCAAGAAAAACAAAAGAAAAAATAAACAATTTGGATTACATCAAATTAAAATCCTTTTGAACAACAAAGGAAACCATCTACAAAGCAAAAGGCAACTTACTAAATAGAAGAATATATTTGCAAATGATATATCTGATAAGGAGTTAATTTCCAAAATATATAAAGAACTACAACTCAAAATCAAAACTCCAATTATAAAATGGGCAGAGGCTCTGAATAGACATTTTTCCAAAGAAGACATACAGCTGTCCAACAACACAAGAAAAATGTTGAACATTACTAATCATCAGGGAAATGCTGATCAAAACCACAATGAGATATCACCTCACAAATATCAGAATGGCTAGTATCAAAAAGACGAGGTATAAACAGTGTTGGGAAGAATGTAATGTAAAGATGACCCTTGTGTACTATTGGTGATAGTGTAAATTGGTGCAGCCACTTTGGAAAACAGTATGGAGGTACCTCAAAAAATTAAAGTTTTTTCACTGCTGGGTGTTTACCCAAAGAAAATGAAAACACTAATTCAAAAAGATATATGCACCCCTTTGGTCTATTGCAACATTATTTACTTTAGTCATGATGTGGAAACAACCTAAGTGTCCATCAATAGATGAATGAATAAAGAAAATATATTTTTTCTCATATATATATGTATACATATATATATATAATATATATAATATATATAATATATATAATATATAATATATATATATATATATTATATATATATATATATAATCAGTCATTTAGGACATGTATGGACCCAGAGGTTATTATGCCAAGTGAAATATGTCAGACAGAAAAAGACAAATTCCGAATGATTTCAACTATATGTGGAATCTAAACAAACAAAACCAAAATAGATTCATAGAAACAGAGAAAAAACTGGTGGCTATGGGCAAAATAGGGGGTTAAGTTATAAAATAAATAAATCATGAGAGTTAAAGTATGTTATAAGGAAAATATTCAATAACATTGTAGTAGCAATATTGTGATGGTAACTATACTTATTGTGGTGAGAATTAGTCAATGTATAGAATTTGCAAACCACTATGTTGTATATCTGAAAATAATACAACATTGTATGTCTTCATGAACTTCAATAAAGAAAGTGTTTTGGCTCGGGAGCGGCAAGATGGCGGAGGAGTAGGAGACCGATTATCATCAGGTCCCAGGAATTCACCCAGAGAGCTATCAAACTATTCTGAACACCTAGAAATTCCACCAGAGATCGGAGAGAAGAGGAGCAGCAATTCTAGGAACAGAAAATAGACCGCCTTCTGGAAGGTAGAACGTGCGGAGAAGTGAATCTGCGGCGACGGGAAGATAGACCCCGGGGGGAGGGGCCGGCTGCCGGCAAGGGACCGAGCAGCGGAGCACAGACTCGGAACTGTTAGAAGTCGGCTCCACTGAGGGACGTCCCCAGAGACAAGTGGGGGGTGAATCCCCTGCAGGGACAGTGTGGTCTCAGGACCCACGGGGACACAAAAAGACCAGGGGTGTCTGAGCGTGACCGAGCTCCCAGGTCTCAGAGAGAAGCCGGCGGGAGAGACGGAGCTGAGCTGAGGTGTCTCTGAGCTCGGGGTTACCTTGGGCTGTGATCTGAAGCGCGGCCGGGCCACCGATCTGTGAGCAGGGACCCCATGGGCGGCAGACCTGGAGAGACCCCCTCCTTCCTCCTCCAGGAGGAGCGGCGCAGGCACAGCTGCAGGAATCCGCCGGGTTCGGAGATTCTAAATGGGGCCGCGCCAGAGACAGAGACGCTCGGTCACAGGCCGGGTGAGCTCGGAGCACGGCCGGAGACCAGGAGACGGGAGGGACTGCTTTTCTCTGAGGCGCGCTAAAGACTGAGGCCCCAGGCTCTCGGCTCCTCCAGGTCGGAGACTGGGAGC
>LNAC01002046.1:4336-49750 GCA_002007465.1 Ailurus styani
TCCTCCTCCTCCTCCTCCTTCTTCTTCTTCTTCTTCTTCTTCTTCTTCTTCTTCTTCTTCTTCTTCTTCTTCTTCTTCTTCTTCTTCTTCTTTTCTTTAAACAAACCAAATTTTTCCATGGCATCTATGTTTACCCTTCAGAGAATCCATTGGTAAAAGGTAAAGGTTTTCAAATTGTGCTTCCCTTGGGAGACAACAGTCAGACTTTGGGAAGTTAATAGTCAGTGGGAGACCCCTGAGCTTATGTTTATTTTTTCTATTACTTTTAAAGGTTTCTTGGTTTCAAAAAAGGTTAAAAAATTTTGTGTCTCTTTATGTACTTATAAAAGCATTGTAAGAGCTTCCTCATCACTGGTATACTTGAAATCTGTGGTTCCAGTGACTACGGGGGCACATTATTTGGGGTGTAGGCTGAGAGTAACTCCTCAGTTGCCTAGAAATCGTAATCACTCTTGATAATTAGGAGAGTGAAATCTTCCAGAAGTTTCTTTTCTCAGATAGGTTTGATAAGCCATACTGTAAATGTATGCTTGTATATTCATATGTTAAATCTACAGTGTCCATATACTTCTTACTCCACTGTATAGTTTTTCTTTTCTGCCTTACGACTCTGTTAGAACTTTCACACACTTCTCATGATGGTGTGAGATGATAAAATGCCCACATGAGGAGAAGAAGTAAAGGGAAAAAACAGGCATTTTGTCATGGCATTAAGCCACTATTGACCCCTAATTATACATTTTGTATATATTTTTTAAAATTTTCTTTTGTAATTCTCAGAAGAGTGTCATCAATCCTTAATCTCACCAGATGGAGGACAAATGAACCCAGTTGAGGTGTGCAGGGGCTAGTGTGGCCAATGAGTTTGACCCTCCACCCACTGAGTGAATGGGACCACATTCTCTGATCATCCTTGCTTAGTGCAGTCTGAGAGGCATCCATGTGCTCTGTGCCTGGGAGTATGTATGTATGTGGCTTTTGAAATCTTCCAAGGTTTCACCTGCTCAGTACTTACAAAAATTCAGCTACTTACAAAGAATTACCCATTTATAAGTTTGAAATTATTAGCTTTGTTATGTACTTTTAATATCCTACAAGATTTAAAAAAATAAAAATTATCTCCCCCAGTCCCATCTATGTTAATGCAAAAGATCAGTATTCATCATTTCCGATGGCTGAGTAATATTCCTTTGTGTATATGGACCACATCTTCTTTATCCATTTGCCTGTTGAAAGGCATCTCAGATCTTTCCACTGTTTGGCTATTGTGGACATTGCATCTCTGAACATTTAAAAACACAGAATGGGAAGAATGGCACAGAATGGGAGAAAGTATTTGCAAATCATGCTTTTGATGAAGGACTTATATCCAGAATATATAAGAACTTTTACATCTAAACAATAAAAAGACAAATAGTCTTATTAAAAAGGGCAAATTTCGAATAGATTCTTAAAGGAAGATATGCATATGGCCAAAAAGCACATGAAAATATGCTCAACATCATTAGCCATTAGGGAAATGAAAATCAAAACTAACATGAGATGCTGCTTCACATGCACTAGGGTGGGTACAATAAAAAAGAGAAAAAAACAGCAAGCATTTGAGAGAATGTGGAAAAATTGGGACCTTCGAACACTGTTGGTAGGAATGTAAAATGGTGCAACTTCTATGGAAAACAGTTTAGCAGTTCCTTAAAATGTCAACCATACATACCACTTCCTGGTATATACCCAAGAGAAAAGAAAACATTTGTTCACACTCAAACCTGAAAACTAATGTTTATGACAGCAATAAGCAATCATAATAGCCCCAAAGTGGAAATAACCCAGTATGTACCAACTGATGAATGTAAAAATAAAACCACACATTGTATGATTCTACTTATATGAAATGTCTACAGTGGGCAAATCTAAGAGACAGAAAATACATTGGTGGTTACCTAGGGCTGGCAGGGAGGAGAATGGGGAGTGTCTGCCTAATGGGTACAGAGTTTCATTTGGGGTGATGAAAATGTTTTAAGTTAGGCAGTGATGGTGATTGTGCAATTCTATGAACAAACCAAACACTGCTGACATGTATACTTCAAACAAGTGAATTTTATGGTATACAAATATAACTCAATGAAGTGTTTATTTAAAAATATCCTAGGAGTACCATAAAAATATGGAGTGCTCAGAAGTCCAATAACTGGGGGAACCAATGCATGAGTGAAACTGGCTCCTTTTTCACTAATAGATGGCAGGCTGCATGTGAGTGATGTCAATAAAGATGCAACAAATCTCAAATTCTAGTTATGAGAAGTGGCTGTGGATTGGTGATGCCAAAATTGAGTTCACTCATTGGGATGGAGGCTGCAGGAGAGGAAAGTTTGTTGAGTGATGTAGTAAACACCTCTTTTTCCATGAGCAGCAGAGGAGCTGTCAGGTCTTATTCTAGCCTTTCACTTCTTTTCCTGAAAAGATTATAAAGTCCAAAGCTGCTCCTAGCAACTCCAGAGAGAAGTTCAGGAGTGGTGCATGGACTCAGGAATATGTCTCAAGATGTGTCCACAGGTGTGAAGTGCAGACACCTCTGACTCCAAACTGCCTCCTCTGCTGCATCCTAAATGTGGCCACCAATATGCCCATTGCCCCCTCCAAAGTGCTTGAGAGGCAATGTGGAAAGGGGTAAGCATTGTCACTTAGCATGGCTCAAATATCTCATTTTTGCAGATTTTCCCAGAATCCCTCATTGGGGTTGGAAAGAGCCTGTGCAAATGAGGGGTCAGGCAGTTGAAGCTTATCATCATCACTGTAATTTTCCCCTGGATCATTGTTAAAATTAAGATGTCTTCTCCGGTTATAACAGCAATTAACAGAACAATTATACAGAAAAACTCTCACCATTGGAATTCTGATTGAAATATCTTAATTATCAAATTAATCATGGAAGGCATCTTTGCAATAGCAAATCTTTCCTTTCAGGAACATATTCCTCTCTTTGAAGGATTTATTTTAGTTTCTTCAATAGAATTTTGGCGACTTTTTTTTGTCTTGTGCCATTAATGTTAAAAATGTTCCTATGATGTATGTTTGCTTTTACTTTCTTTTTTGTCTAATAAAGAGGCATTTTTCATTTATATTTTTACATTCATATGATAATGCAAATAAAAGCTGTTAAATATTGTGTATTTATTTTGTATTGAGCCCATTTCAAACTTCTATTAATTTTAATCATTAGAGTTGCATGTGTTTTTTACAAGATATATGATCATTTCATCTGAAAATGATAATACTGACTTTTCCAATATTCAGGATACTTATTTTTATTTTCTTCATATTAATTCACTGAAGCAGTGATAACATCCCTGATGCTTGCTTTGTGTCTGGCACCTGGTACTTCTCCCTGTAATACATGCTTAGTGTTTTAAATGAAATATGGTACTGAATCATTTTTTTTTTAGTTTTTAATATGTTCATTTAATAAATTATTTTCAAAGATAATCCAATGTAGCACCATCATATTACTGAAATAAGTTCTAATTTGTTCTATTGCTCAATTTAAAAAAAAATTGCTGAATTAAGCTTGTCTGTAAATTATTTAGAATCTTTGCAGTTTTAGTAAAATCTTAGGTTGTGGTGCACCATGGGAGCTATATTTTAACACAAAGGTTACTTGAAAATCCTATATTCATGTGATAGTAGAAGTAATATTGTAATAAAACATGATTCCAATGTTGCAATTTTAATTAGAATAATCAACATTGTTTTTAAAGTTTGCTAGAATTCATCTCTAATACTGTATATACAAATAGGTTCTTAAAAATAACTTTTTATTGACATATACTGTAAAGAACACATGTCAAAAGTACCCATCTTGATGGATTTACAAAATTTAATGTGCCCATATATCCAGTGTTCTTGTCAGGAGACGGAATACTGCAGATCCCCAAAATTTCTGGCAAACCCCTCAAGACTAATTCATCCCAATGGAAACTAAAATCTTTGTTCCCACAACATTATCTACATCACAGTCCTATTCCAACAATAACCCACACCCTGCCTTCTAATCTGGGCTTCCCTTTACCACTTCTATTAATTGTTTCCCTGTTGTAATTGTAACCAACATCTTGCCTCTGATACCACTGATTAATTTCCTCTGTCTTTGTTCTTCAGGTGACAGAAATTAGTATGTTCACCTTTGTGTCTCATTTCTTTTTCATACTTAAAAATAGTAGCTCTTTGTGAATCTTTCACTTTTCTTCAATTATTGATCCTTTAGTGTTTTCTAATTCTTGGACCAATTTTGGCCATTTATTCTTTGCTAGAAAATTATGCATAATTCCTCCATTTTTAAACATATTTTTCTAAATTTCTAGTGTATTTCTTTCATGGTTTTAAATAAGTATAATTTCTGTATTCTTTCATAATTTTAGATGTCTTTGTTTCATTGTTCTGTATTGAGTTTATTGCGGTTAGTTCCTCTTACTTAGTGTTCTTCCAAACTCAGAGGTTTGGCTGATTGGTTGTTCTACTCTGTTTCCATTTTATTAGGTACCTGACACCACTCTCAGTGCTGCAAAAACAGCAAGGAATGTGCCAAATTACCTGCTTTTCTGGACTTCAGTTCTCTGGGAGATGAGACAATAAGCATATAGAAGTAGATGTGGAGAAAGACCAAGAGTGACAGGCTTGGGATGTGAGATAATAAAAAAGGAGGTGAAGAAGATGCTGGAGAAACCTTGAGGTTGCAGCTACCATTAAGGCTGTGAAAAAGGAAGGGCAAGCATGGTGTGGTTCAGAAAGAATGGGAAACAGCATGGTAAGATGACTGAGCAGATGTTAGTAGGGAGAAATGGCTGGGGGAGAAGCAAGTGGCCAGTGAACATGGCAGAAAATGACCTAATTCATCAACAGGGAAATAAAAATAAAAGCAACAATTAAGATTCACTTTTTTCATGAGATAGGCAATATATATATTATATATAAATATGTAAATATGTGTATATATTATATGTAAATATAATATATATTTATATATTTATATATTATATATATTATATATATAATATATATATAAGAACTTATTAAAACAGGTATCATAACACCCAGTGCTGATAAAGGTGGTTAAAAAAAAGGTCACTTACATATTATTAATTAATATAAAATCATGAAATGAAATGTGGCACTAGGTTTTAAAGTAATAATTGTCATAAATTTTGACTTTTGAATTTGTTTGATAGAAATTCAGCTCCAGAAAACAATAGTAATAAAATTCAAACAAAATAGACACACACAAATATTTATCGCCATGTTGTTTTTTAAAGGTGGAAAACTTATGTTCCATCTATGTTCTTGATTACAATAAAACCATTAAAAAGAAAGAGGTAGTACAACATGCACTGAATTGGAAGTATGCCCACAGCACTTTAAAAGACACAAGATCCAGAAAGATACGTTGAGTATAAGTTTATCTTAAAAAATAAAGAGGGGTGTGTACATGTGTGTATTCATGTACATATTATTGTATGTTTCCATAAGCAAACATAAACGTATGGGACAAGCCCATGATGCACTAACCACGGTTCAGTGTCAAGCAGAGATATGGGTTGCCATCAGAAGGGGGAGAATGACTTTCACTTTAATTTAGACGTTGTGGATGCCTGGGTGGTTCAGTGGGTTAAAGCCTCTGCCTTCAGCTCATGTCATGACCTCAGGGTCCTGGGATCAAGGCCCGCATTGGGCTCCCTGTTCAGCAAGGAGCCTGTTTCCTCCTCTCTCTCTGCCTGTCTGTCAGCCTACTTGGCTGTGTCAAATAAATAAATAAAATCTTTTTAAAAAATTTAGACGTTGTATGAATTATTGCCTCATGCAACTTATCACGAAAAAGTTTGCCTGGAAATAATTTTTTTTGTCCATATACTTAAAACAATTTGAAAAACCAGAAATTAAAAATATGTAAAATGTTAAATTTGAGGAAATGGTGGGCAAAAATATTGACAGTGGTAATGTATTTAAGTATTTTTCTGGTTATTTTATTATAATACCTAAATTTATCCAATGATCAATGCTTTGTTACTAAACTCAAATATTCCTGAATACATTTATGCCTCCAGAAGTATGGACTCTGAGCAATTATAATAGAAGTGACACAGTCTAATTTTAGAGAATGGACCCTCAGATTTTTAGACTCTCTATGATTCAGCTAGTCATGNAAAGGTGGTTAAAATAAAGGTCACTTACATATTATTAATTAATATAAAATCATGAAATGAAATGTGGCACTACGTTTTAAAGTAATAATTGTCATAAATTTTGACTTTTGAATTTGTTTGATAGAAATTCAGCTCCAGAAAACAATAGTAATAAAATTCAAACAAAATAGACACACACAAATATTTATCGCCATGTTGTTTTTTAAAGGTGGAAAACTTATGTTCCATCTATGTTCTTGATTACAATAAAACCATTAAAAAGAAAGAGGTAGTACAACATGCACTGAATTGGAAGTATGCCCACAGCACTTTAAAAGACACAAGATCCAGAAAGATACGTTGAGTATAAGTTTATCTTAAAAAATAAAGAGGGGTGTGTACATGTGTGTATTCATGTACATATTATTGTATGTTTCCATAAGCAAACATAAACGTATGGGACAAGCCCATGATGCACTAACCACGGTTCAGTGTCAAGCAGAGATATGGGTTGCCATCAGAAGGGGGAGAATGACTTTCACTTTAATTTAGACGTTGTGGGTGCCTGGGTGGTTCAGTGGGTTAAAGCCTCTGCCTTCAGCTCATGTCATGACCTCAGGGTCCTGGGATCAAGGCCCGCATTGGGCTCCCTGTTCAGCAAGGAGCCTGTTTCCTCCTCTCTCTCTGCCTGTCTCTCAGCCTACTTGGGATCTCTCTCTCTCTATGTCAAATAAATAAATAAAATCTTTTTAAAAAATTTAGACGTTGTATGAATTATTGCCTCATGCAACTTATCACGAAAAAGTTTGCCTGGAAATAATTTTTTTTGTCCATATACTTAAAACAATTTGAAAAACCAGAAATTAAAAATATGTAAAATGTTAAATTTGAGGAAATGGTGGGCAAAAATATTGACAGTGGTAATGTATTTAAGTATTTTTCTGGTTATTTTATTATAATACCTAAATTTATCCAATGATCAATGCTTTGTTACTAAACTCAAATATTCCTGAATACATTTATGCCTCCAGAAGTATGGACTCTGAGCAATTATAATAGAAGTGACACAGTCTAATTTTAGAGAATGGACCCTCAGATTTTTAGACTCTCTATGATTCAGCTAGTCATGGTCACCTTCCCCTCACTTTCCCCAAAAAGAAATAACTAATAAGAGATAAATACAGAAAACATGCCAGTTATTCTCTTTGATAGTAATGAAAACTACACTTGATAGCAAAAAACTGGGAGAGAAAAAATGAGTATCAGTCTGAAGAATTTAGTTAGTGTTTGAAGGAAGTTTGCATCCATGAAATTGCAAAGGACTGGCCAGAGACCCATGTTCAAATTATCACCCTGACTGTTAAATTTCATACACTAATTGTAATTTTTTTTCCAGTTTCTTTTTGTGGAGGATGACATGTTTTGGATGATGACATCCTTGAAAGTGGTTTTCCCCTCTTTTTGGAAACCTCCCACATTGTCACCTGTGTCACATGAAGCACACAGGCTGACCATGGCCCACAGGGTGCATATGCTCACACTGAAGTTCCAGGGACTCCAGGATCCAAGACTGAGGCAAAGGGAGAACAAACCAATGATACCACCCTATGGGCTGCCATGAAATAAATAAAACCTTAAAAAAAAAAAAGATGGGGGAGAAAAAAACACTACCATGTGGGAACTGATTCTCAAGTCTCCTTGTCTCACCATGGGAATAGAAAGAGAAAAATCCTCTCATATTTTCACAATGACACATTTTCAATAGTTATCATATATCCCATCTAAAAATTGTTGAAACTGAGGACAAAGAACAACCAGTTTTTGATATTTAGGAATGTGTGCTGAGGAAGATGTATGTCTTGAGAATACAGAGAAGGAAGGAAACTCTTTTTTTTTAGATTTTATTTATTTATTATTTATTTATTTTAAAAGATTTTATTTATTTATTTGAGGGGGAGAGAGAGAGAGAGAGAGAGAGAGAGAGCTAGAGCATGAGAGGGGAGAAGATCAGAGGGAGAAGCAGACTCCCCGGGGAGCTGGGAGCCTGATGCGGGACTAGATCCCAGGACTCAGGGATCATGACCTGAGCCAAAGGCAGTTTCTTAACAAACTGAGTCACCCAGATACCCTAAGGTTTTATTTATTTGAGAGGGATAGTGAGAGAGAGAGAGAGAGGGAGAGAGAGAGAGAGAGAGGGAGAGAGAGCACACAAGCAGGGGAAGTGGCAGGCAGAGGGAGAAAGAGGTTCCTGCACGGAGCCCGAAGTGGGGCCCCATCATGGGACTCTGGGATCAAGACCTGAGCTAAAGGCAAATGCTTAACCAACTGAGCTACGCAGGTGCCCTGGGAAGGAAAATCTTATAGGAAAGGATGTTTGTGGAATTGAACTATGAGAGCATGAAAATAATGAGTATGGAATGCTGGGACCAGAAAGGAGGGGCAGGAATATATTAGAGACAGGGCTGTCAGAGAAAACAAGTTCTTGGGGATGTGACTCTCACAGCACCGTCCTGGAGAACTATACTTCCTTGCCTGGATGACATGAAAACCAAGAGTTCCTCTAAAAATATGGACAGCTTAGACTCATCATTGCATCCTCTGTTATAGGCTATAAGCAGCAAATTGCATCCATTTAGTTCACATAAAAAATAACCTTTGGAAAATAAGTCTGGATTTGGGTTATTTTGTCAGAAACATAAAGAAAAAGTGAGCCCTTCTCAGTTAAGGTATTTCCCTGTGAGACACATTTAATTGCTGCCCAATCTCTGATCCAAAGGAACCACAAGGAGTTGATTTCTTCTCAGCCAGATAATAAAATTGAACTTTCATCCTCAAATCATGAAACAGCTATGGAAAACCTCTCAAGACTTGATGAGCATGTGAATGAGCATAGGGATCCAATTTAAGGGAAAAAGCATTGTATTCCCAGTAACCAAGGCTATATTAAATTGGACAATTTCAACTTTTTCAATCAAGGTGAGAATTGGCTAGATAAATACATGTCAAAAAGTACTGTTATTAAATGGTTCTGTAGTGCTTTCCCCCAAATTTTAATGAAGATAAACAGAATAATTCTCAATGTGATTCACTAGTATAGAGCATTGTGATGAGTCATTTAGTTGCATTTGAAAAATAAGAGAAGCATGTCCCCTATAAGCCACATTCTAGTGGCTTGCCATGATCTGCATTTGCTTCTCCTGAAGATGCTACCTGGTCATGCCTCAGGCGGAGTGCACTGGTCAGTGTACAGCACGTGCCAGCAAAAAAGTCTGACAATGCATCCATGCTCATGGAATTCACCAGTCTTAATATATTTTCCATCATCCTGAAGCAGTTTGCTTCACAGAATGGTGGAATGGCCTCTTGAAGACTCAGATGCAGCATCATCTGGACGGCAATACTTTGCAGGGCTAAGCAAGATTCTCCAGGATGTTGTATATGTTCTGAATCAGCATCTGATAAATGGTGCTATTTCTCTGATAGCCAGGATTTATGACTTCAGAAATCAAGGGATGGAAATGAGAGTGGCGCCAATCATTATCTATGACCCACTAACAAAATGTTTCCTTCCTGTCCCCCTGACCAGAGGTCTTAGTTTCAAAAGGTGAAAAGTTTCTACCAGGGGACAAGACAATGATCCCACTGAGCTAAAAGAGAAAACTCCCACCCGTTCACTTTGGATCTCTAATGCTTCTGAATCAATAGAAAAGGAAAGCAGTTACTGTGTTGGCTGGGATGACTGATCCTGAATACCAAGAGGAAATTAGATAATACCACTCCACAATGGAGTTAAGGTGTCTGGAATACAAGTGAGTCCTCATGCCCTGTGGTTAAGGTAAATAAAAAACTACAACTCAATCCAAGCATGACTAGCAAAGGCCCAGACTCTGGGAATGAACAATTGGTCACCTCATTAGGTAAAGAATCATGACCAACTGAGGTGTTGGTGAAGGCAAAGGGAATATGGAGTACACAGTAGAAGAAGATACATATAAATACCAGCTGCAAACACATGACCAGTTACACAAAAAAAGGCTATAACTGTCATGAGTAATTGTCTTCTTTATTTTGTTATGAATATATGTATACAAATATCTTTTTTCCTTCCTTCTCTTATTCCTTTATGTAAGATGTATTGACTTTATATCATAATATTTAAGTATCATTAACTTTACATTATAGTATTTAGAATAACTTTACATTATAGTATTTAAGTTCAAGGATATCAAGAAGAGTAAAGACTTCCTTTTATGGGGAAGAAGTTAGTGTGTTTTGGTTGTAGGTAGGATAGTTGTATCATGAAGGTTTGTATCATGATAGCTGTATCATGATACCTGTGCCATGTTAGGAATTATGATTTGGTGTTTTTATTTGGAGATTAAGTATGGTTAATCTCCATACTTAACTCCATATATGTATGGGTGTCATGGTTGGCATGTTGACAAGGGGTAGACTTATAATGGTTAATTGTATGTATCGACAGGGTTAAGGGAATAAGTGGATGTTTAAAGAGATAGCTGGTTAAGCATTATCTCTGGGTGTGTTTGTAAGGATATTTCCAAGTCAGGTTAGCATTTGTATTGGTGGAATCTTAAAGCAGATGGCCTTCCCCAATATGGGCAGGCATCATTCAATCAGTTGAAAACAAAAAGCAGAATAAGAGTGAATTCCCCCCTACCTTTTTTTGCCTGTTGAGCTGGGACATGTCTTTCTATCTTCTGGGATTGGACTGGGATTTACATTATCAGCTCCCCTGATTCTCAGACCATCAGACAGATTGAATTTCACCACCAACTTGCCTGGCTCTTCAGCTTGGTTATGGTGGATCATGGAACTTTGTAGACTTCATAACCACATAAGCCAATTCCTACCATAAATTCCTTTATATCCTATTGTTTCTGTATCCCTGGAAACCCCTGACTAATAGAGATGGAGACTGAGATGCAGTGGGGTATCAAGAGGAGGAGGGCAAAGGAATGGAGTTTTGGGCCTTGTTTCTGCACTTTCTTGAAATTTCACAAAAGGGGGAAAAACACCTTTTCACCAACCTTTCTTCTGCCTCCTTTGCCAGACTGTATCCAGTAATATCCCAGGAGAGAGCCTCACAGCCCTGGAGTCTGGAAGCTTTGTTTAATGGTCTAGAATTAGGAGAGGTAGAATCTTCAGATTAGGTTCACACACACACACACACACACACACACACACACACACACCATGTGCACACACTCATACATACCTTACACACATACACACTTATATAATCACACATGACATACATGCACATACATACCACACACATACCATGTGAACCCACTCATATTACATCACACACAGACTCACATGCATACACCCATACATATAGACATATTCACCACACACACAAATAGTGGAAGATTAGAAGAGATGTATGAACACAAAGAATGTTCTGTAGCTGCTTACACTGATTTATTTTCTTAGATTGTTTATCGTTCTACCTTTTGCTAGCCAGGATAATGGTGATAACCAGGAATATTAACAGTTTTTCACTTAAAAGGACCTTAAAAATTTAAGATTCCAGTAAAAGAGAAAGGCTCCAATGAAGCAAATTCTTTTTTGGCATTTTCAGGCCTCAGGAACAGCATTATTAAAATGATAATGGAAAATGTATACTGAACAACCATTAGGTGCTACAGTAAATGGGAATGATGCCTATGTTTATTGATGTCAAAGAGAATGCACTTAGAGCTAACTGCCTGAAGGAAGAAAGAAAAGATTAATAATGACCATGTAATATTCCAGGTTTACAGTTTATACAAGATTTAGTATAGAACTGGATGAACTCATTATTGCTTCCTGCAGGTGTTACAGTATGCAATTTTTCACTTTGTCAACATAAGTATAGTTTGATGTGAATGCTGCTTTGCAAGAAGCAAAAATGAGCACTTTTCCAAAAGTGAATGAGGATGATTTGCTAAGGACTGAAACACATGAATGGAGGAATAGATAGATAGATAGATAGATAGATAGATAGATAGATCATAATACAATAGCCATTTTGCCATTATGGTCTGAATACTCCAGGCAGCTAAATAATAGAGTGTGATGTGTGGGTTTCACCTTCTGTGTTCTCTTAGTGTGAAAGAAACATGATCATATCAGCAGTACTAGTTGTCTGCATGGTGGCAGCTTTATTGAGCCACGTAGGACCTTGAGCCATGGACCATGATATTTCCTATGCTTGAGAAATGTTAACACCAATGTCACCACTGTGGTCAATTACACTTTCATTTCTGAAATAAAGTTATTAGGGAACCTGGGTGGCTTAGTCATTAAGCATCTGACTTTGGCTCAGGTCATGATTCCCGGGTCCTGGGATCAAGCCCCGCATTGGACTCCCTGCTCAGCGGGAAGCCTGCTTCTCCCTCTCCCACTCCCCCTGCTTGTGTTTCCTCTCTCACTGTCTCTCTTCCTGTCAAATAAATAAAATCTTTAAAAGAGTTATTAGAAATGCATTACTCAATTTTTCTATATTTAGATGTCTACTACAAAAATTTCCAGGAAGTCTTACAAATATCTATATAAGGTATGCTGCACAAAAGCTTTTCTCTCATTTTTGTGCAGGGCCAGGGACAGATGTTTATGTCCATGTCATATCAAATATGTTTAATTTTTCCAAAAATGCTCAAGGAAGTGCTGTGTTATTCTTATGAAAATATTAGGGGCATAATGTAAAGCTTATCTAAAGATGGACACACTATAGCTGCAATAAAAAAGGTCCATCCCCCAAATGACCTTGTACAGGAGTTTTTCCTGTAACTATTGCCTGACCTGTCAACATAGCAACAATCTCTGTGGACCTATCACTTTCAATATAGGATATGATTAGACTGCAGAACTCCAGAGAGCTTTATGATAAGACCATAGGAAGAAGTTAACAGACATATCCATGAAACAGAAAGAATAATATAAGAAAAGGAAGAATAGAAGCAAATGAGGATGGAGGACAAGCAGAGAGGAGGAAGACTTAAGAATAAGATCAGTGTTTCTCAAAAGAAGACATCCAAACATCCAACAGGTGCATGGAAAAGGTTTTCAATATCACTAATCATCAGGGAAATGTAAGTCAAAACCACAAGGAAGTGTCTCCTCACACTTGTTAGAATGGATATCATTGGACTTCTTGGAAAGATGGCAGAGTAGGAAGACCCTAAGTTCACCTCATACTATGGATGCAATTAGGTAATAATCTTATCAGCATAAATAACCCAGAAAATTACCTGAAACCTGGGAGAGAAAACTTCACAACTAAAGGTTGAGAAGAGGCCATATTGAAGAGGGTAGGAAGGGCATAGGCACTGTGGGGAGCTAAAGGGACTCTTGAGCCTTCCAGGGGAGAGGGGGAGTCATAAATGTGGAGAAGGTGAGAAACAGACTATCACAACATGGAGTCCACACAGGGAAGATAAATCCCAATAGTAATTGGCTTTGAAAACTGAATTTCATGATTTCTTATAACTAGTGGGACTTAAAGCCTAGAACTTTAAAAATTAGCAGGCTTGGCTATACAAGATGCAGAAAGGAAATAGGAAATTGAGTCCTCACCTTTAAAGAAACAAAATAACAATAACAAACAACAACAAAAAGAGAGAGAGAAAGAAAGAAAGAAAGAAAGAAAGAAAGAAAGAAAAAGAAAAAGAAAAAGAAAGAAAAAAAAGAAGCAACACAGCAAAGAGCCCATGGAGATGTAGCACACAAGCAGCAGTTTGAAAAACATTTGAGTAATATGGGAAGAAGAGTTATTTACTAATTACAGAGTGTAAGAGTGTATCCCAAAGGGACAGAGATTGCTGGGAAACTTCTCCAGGAACAAAGGAGCTGGCAGGTGCCATTTATTTCCTTCCCGTGTCCCTTAGCATAAAAATACTGGTCACCTATGGGAATTAGCACAATGAAAATATTCACTACATAACTTGCTTCTACTGCTCCCCCCTCCCTGCAGCCAGGCCTGCCTCAGTCTCCATGTTATGCACCCCATCCTGAGAAGACCAGCACAAACCTTGCCAATACCGAGTCTCCCAATCCATGTGTTTAACAGGGCCCTGGTCTTGACAATGCCAGTACATCTCTGTGGAAAAATCATGGGCACTGCACCCCTTGCCCCCACTGCCTCCCTACTGCCAAGACCAGGACATCACATACCTTATGGAAGAGAACCGGTGTAAATAACTTGTGGGCACTGTGCACTGTGCTCACACAGCACAGTGGAAGAGGACTAGAGAACAAAAGTTTTGAACACTGGGTGCCCCACCCACATGCACTATGTGGTTTCACCCTGGCTGGCCTGTTCTTGGCAAAGCTTGTGCCCTCTGGCAGAGGACCAGTGTCACCTTGTGAAAGTGCATGTGCCAGCCACTACTTTCCCCCCCACACGCAGTACCTTCAAGAAAGGAGACATAGCTGACTTTCCTAACACAAAGACACAACAAAAAAGAGTTAGACAAAACAAGGAGACAGAGGAATATGTCTCAAGTGAAAGAACAGGCCAAAATTACAACAAAAGACCTAAGCAAAAATGGAAATAATTAATATGCTAGTCAGGGAATTTAAAGTAATGATCATAAAGATATTCACTAGATTTGAGAAAAGAGTAGGACATCAGTGAGACCCTTAAAAATATTTTAAAAAAATCAGAGACAAAGAAAACTATAAATGAAATTAAAAATACACTGGATAGAATAAATAGTAGGCTGGAGNTAAAAAATCAGACAAAGAAAACTATAAATGAAATTAAAAATACACTGGATAGAATAAATAGTAGGCTGGAGGAAGAAGAGGAATGAATTGGCGCCCTGGAAGACAGTAATGGAAAGGATTGAAGCTGAGCAGGTGAGAGGAAAAAAAAATTATGCAAAATGTGATAAGTATAGGGAACTCCAGTAACTCCATCATGTGTAATAGTAGCATTCACATTATAGGGATCCCAAGAGAAGAAGAAAGAAAAGGGAACAGAAAATTTATTTGAAGAAATAGTGTAAACTTCCCAAATCTGGGGAAGTAAACAGAAATTCAGTTCCAGGAGGCACAGAGACCCCCAAACAAAATCATCCTCAGGAGGTCACACCAACACACATAATAATTAAAATGGCAAAAATAGTAGTAAAGAAAGAATTCTAAAAGCAACAATAGAAAAGAAGACAGTTACACACAAGGGAAATTCCATAAGGCTATCAACTGATTTTCTCAACTGAAACTTTGCAAACCAGAAAGGACGGACATGATGGGGTGTCTGAATAGCTCAGTTGGTCAGGTGTCTGACTCTTAGAAACAAACTGAGGGTTATGGAGGGGAGGGGGGAGAGGGGATGGGTGAGCCTGGTGGTGGGTATTAAGGAGGGCATGTATTGCATGGAACATTGGGTGTGGTGCATAAACAATGAATCTTGGATCACTGAAAAAATAAAATAAAACAAAAAAAAATTTAAAAAAGTGTCCAACTCTTGGTTTTAGCTCAGATCATGATCTCATGGGTTATGAGATCAAGCCCATGTTGGACACATGCTCAGTGGAGAGTCCACTTGAAGATACTTTCCCTATGCCCCTTTCCCCACTCTCTCTTTGTCTGTCTCTCAAATAAATTAATAAATGATTTTCTTGGTGTTTTGTTTTGTTTTGTGTGTTTTTTTTTTAAAGAAAGGAGGAACGATATATGTAAAAGGATATAAGGAGAAAACTGCAGCCAAGAATACTCTATACAGCAAGGCTACAATTCACAATAGAAAAACAGAAAAAGGGTTTCCCGGACAGACAAAAGATAAAGAAATCCATGGTCACTAAACCAGCACTGCGAAAAATATTAAAGGGGACCCTGAGTGCATAGCAAAGACCATAAGGACCGGTAAGAAAGTAAGAAACATAAAAGCAGTAAAAATAAGTATATCTGTAAAGATCAGTCAAGGAATTCACAAAATAAAAGATGTAAAGTATGATGCCTTATACTTAAAATGTGGGGAGAGAGGAGTAAAGAACCATCAACCTAATATAAACTGTTATATGCAGAAAATGATATATACAAACCTAGTGGTAACCACAAATTAAAAACCAGTAATAGACATGCAAATACTAAAGAGGTATAAATCTTAGCATATCACTAAAGAAAGCCAACTTATGGTGAAGAAGAGAGTAAGGGAAGAAAGAAACAGAAAAGATATACAAAAACAATGACAAAAGCAATAACAAAATGACAATAAATACATACCTATTGATAATTACATTGAGTGTAAGTGGACTAAATGCTCCAAACAAAAGATATAATAGGGTGAAAGAAGAGATAAAATAACAAGACCCATATATATGCTAATAACAGACTCATTTCAGACCAAAAGAAACAAGCAGGTTGAAAGT
This sequence comes from Ailurus styani, assembly GCA_002007465.1. Taxonomy (NCBI): domain Eukaryota; kingdom Metazoa; phylum Chordata; class Mammalia; order Carnivora; family Ailuridae; genus Ailurus; species Ailurus styani. The sequence continues at coordinate 20,889 of LNAC01002046.1, forward strand.
GAAGGGATGAAGAAATACTTATCACATGAATGAGTGTGAAAAGAGTCAGAGTAGCAATAACTATACTGGAGAAAAGAGATTTTAAAACAAAGACTCTAATAAGAGACAAAGAAGGGAACTGTGTAATAATTCAGGGGACAACACAACAAGAAAATAAAACAACTGTAAAGATTTTTGCAGCCAACACAGAAATACCCAAATACATAAAACAACTAATAACAAACATAAAGATAGCAACAAACATAGACAATAGTAATATAATAATAGTAGAGGACTTGAATACTACACTTACACCGATGGACAGATCATCTAAACAGAAAATCAACAAGTAAACACTAACTTTTAATGACAAAATGGAACATATAGATTTAATAGATATATTCTGAACATTCAATTCTAAAACAGCAGAATACACATTCGTTTTAAGTGCACATAGAACATTCTTCAAAACAGATCACATATTAGGCCACAAAACAAGTCTCAACAAATTAAAAGAAATCAAAATCATACCATGCAACTTTTCTGATTACAACACTATAAAACTAGAAATCAACCACAAGAAAAAAATCTGGAAAGAGCACAATTTTATGGAAGCTAGGTAACATGCTACTAAACAATGAATGGGTCAACCAAAAAATTAAAGAAGAAATAAAAAATTACAGGGAAACAAATGCAAATGTAAACAAAATTGTCCAAAATCTTTGGGATGTAGCAAAAGTATTTCTAAGAGGGACAATTATAACATTACCGGCCTACCTCAGTAAGCAAGAAAAATCTCAAATAAATAACTTAACCCTACACCTAAAGAAGCAAGGAAAAGAAAAAGCAAATAAAACTGAAACAAGCAGAAGGAAAGAAATAATAAAGATTAGAGCAGAAATAATTGATATAGAAACTGAAAAACAAAAACAAAAACAAAAAACACCAATAGAGTATATGAAGCCAGGAAATGTTTCTTTGAAAAGATCAAAAAAATTGATAAACTTCTAGCCAGACTCATTAAAGAGAGTGAGAGACAAGCAAACCATAAGAGACCCATAACAGTGGAGAACAAACTAAGGGTTGATGGAGGGAGGTGGGGGGATAGGCTAAATTGGTGATGGGTATTAAGGAAGGTACTTGTTATATGTAAGTGAGGAATCACTAAATTCTACTCCTGACCAATATTACCCTATATGTTAACTGAATGGAATTTAAATTAAAAACTTGAAACAAACAAGTAAAATAAGCAACTCAATAAAGGGGAAAATCTCAATAAAATTATCAATAAAAGAGGAGAAACAACAACCAACACCACAGAAATACAAACTGTAAGACAATATTATGAAAAAAACATATGCCAAAAAATTAGGCAACTAGAAGAAATGGATAAATTCCTAGAGACATATAAACCACCAAAACTTAAGCAGTAAAAAATAGAAAATTTGAACAGTCTGATTACCAGCCAGGAGAGTAAATCAATAATCAAAACAACAACAATGACGATGACAACAACAACAACAAACAAAGGTCCACGACTAGATGGCTTCACAGGTGAATTCTACCAAACATTTGAAGAAGAGTTACTACCTATTCAGTTACTACCTATTCTACTTAAACTATTATAAAAAATAGAATACGGAAAAAAATACAAATTCATTCTATGAAGCCAGTATCACACTGATACCAAAACCAGATAAACACATCATAAAGAGGGAGAGAGAGAGAGAGAGAACTATAGAGCAACATCTCTGGTGGATGTAAATGCAAAAATCCTCAAAAAATACTAGCAAAACAAATTGAACAATATATTAACAACATCATTCACCATGACCAAGTGGGGTTTACTCCAGGATGAGGGGGGATTTCAATATTTACAAATCGATCAATGTGATATGTCAAATCAATAGGAGAAAGGATAAAAATCATATGATCATTTCAATAGATAGAGAAAAAACATTTAACAAAGTACAACATCCATTCCTGATAAAACCCTCAACAAAGTATGTTTATAGGAAACATACCTCAACAGCCAGAGTGGCTTCACCAGCTTAGATTCCCACCAAGAGTGTAAGAGGGTTCCCCTTTCTCAACATCCTTGCCAACACCTGTTTTTTCCTGACTTGTTAATTTTAACCATTCTGACTGGTGTGAGATTGGGGTTTTGGTGTGAGATTGTGGTTCATTGTGGTTTTGATTTGTATTTCCCTGATGATGAGTGATATTGAACATCTTTGCAAGTGTCTGTTAGCCATCTGCATGGGTTTGGGAAAATGTCTATTCATGTCTTCTGCCCACTTCTTAACTGTATTATTTGGGGATATTTTGTGTTCAGTTTAATGAGTTTTTTATAGATTTTGGTTACTAACCCTTTATCAGATATGTCATTTGATAATATCTTCCCCATTCTGAAAGTTGCCTTTTAGTTTTGTTGATTACTTCCTTCACCGTGCAGAACCTTTTTATCTTGAAGTCCAAATAGCTCATTTTTGCTTTTGTTTCCCTTATAACAGGAGACATGTCTAGCAAGAAGTTGCTGTGGCCAATGTCAAAGAAGTTATTGCCTGTTTTCTCCTCTAAGATTTTTATGCCTTCAAGTCTCACATTTAGGTCTTTAGTCCATTTTGAATTTATTTTTGTGTATAGTGTAAAAAAGTGGTCCAGTTTTGTTCTTCTGCATGTTGCTATCCAGTTCTCCCAATGCCATTTTTGAACAGACAATTTTTTTCCCATTAGATATTTTTCCTGTTTGTCAAAGATTAATTAACCATGGGAAACCTGGGCAGTGCATTTGGTTAAGCATGTGACTCTTGGTTTTGGCTCAGGTCATGATCTGAGGTTCCTGAGGTCAAGCCCTGCATTGGACTCTGTGCTCATGAAGGAGTCTGCTTGAGGTTCTCTCCCATCTGCCCTCCTGCTTGTGCTCTCTCTCTCTGTCTTTAAAATTAATTAATTAATTAATTAAATCTTTAGTGAAATGATTATTTGACCATATAGTTGTTGGTCTTTCTGAGTTTTCTATTCTGTTCCATTGATTTATGTGTCTATTTCCATGCCAGCACCATACTGTCTTGATGACAGCAGTTTTGTATATATAGTTTGAAGTCCAAAATCATGATGTCTCCAGCTTTGCTTTTCTTTTGCAGGATTGCTTTGGATATTCAGGGTCTTTTCTGGTTCTTTACAAATTTTAGGAGTGTTTGTTCTAGCTCTGTAAAAAATGCTGGTGGTATTTTGATAGAGACTGCATTAAATACATAGGTTGCTTTGGATAATATAGACATTTTAACAATATTTGTTCTTCCAAACCATGAGAAAGGAATGTTTTTCCATTTGAGTGTGTGTGTGTGTGTGTGTGTGTGTGTGTGTGTGTGTGTGTCCTCTTCAGTTTCCTTCATATATGCTCTGTAGTTTTCAGAGTACATATATTTTCCCTCTTTGGTTAAGTTTATTCCTAGATGTCTTATTGGTTTTTCTGCAATTGTAAATGGATCAATTCCTTGATTACTTTTTCTGCTCCTTCTTTATTGGTGTATAGAAATGTAACAGATTTCTCTATGTTGTTTATATATCCCAAGACTTTGATGAATTTGTTTATTAGTTCTAGTAGTTTTCTGGTGGAGTCTTTTGGTTTTCTATATGAACCATCATGTTGTCTGCAAATAGTGAAATAGTTTCACTTCTTTGCGGATTTGGATGGTTTTTATTTTTCTGTTGTTGTTGTTTGACTTCAAGTACAATGTTAAATAGTAACGTTGAGATGGATATCCTAACTTATTCCTGAACATAGAGGAAAAGCTCTGTTTTTTCCTTGAGGATATTAGCTGTGGGTTTTTGTATATGGCCTTTATGATATTGAAGTATGTTTCCTCTATCATTACCTACTTTGTTGAGAGCTTTGATCAGGAATGGAGGGTGTAGTTATAGGCAAGACGGCAGAGGAGTAGGAGACTGATTATCATCAGGTCCCAGAAATTCACCCAGATAGCTATCAAACTATTCTGAACACCTACAAATTCTACCTGAGATGGAAGAGAAGAAGAACAGCGATTCTAGGAACAGAAAATCGACCACATTCTAGATGATAGGACTTGTGGAGAAGTGAATTTGAAGTGATGGGAAGATAGACCCCGGGGGAGGGGACGGCTCCCAGCAAGTGAGTGAGCAACGGAGCACAAACTCGGAACTGTTAGAAGTTGGCTCCACTGAGGGACGTCACCCCAGAGACCAAGTGGGGGGTGAAGCCCTCGCAGGAACAGTGTGGTCTCAGGACCCACAGGGACACAAAAGACCAGGGGTGTCTGAGCGCTACCAAATTCCCAGGTATCAGAAAGAAGGTGACGGGAGAGACAGAGCCAAGCTGAGAAGGTGTCTCTCAGCTAAGCGTTACCATGGGCTGGGATCCAAAGCACATTCAGGCCACTGCTCTATGAGTGGGGACCCCACGGGCGGCAGCTGTGGAGAGACCTCTCCTTCCTCCCCAAGAGCAGTGGCACGGGAGTGTCTGCAGGAAAGCATTCAGGGAACAAAAGCTCCCCAGAGTGAACCCGAGCTGATTACTTAGCCTGGTCTCTGGTGAGGGTGGAGCAATTCCGACTCAGGCAAAGGCACTTGAGAATCACAGCAACAAGCCCCTCTCCCAGAAGACCAGAAAAAAACATCCAGCCAAAGACAAGTTAGAGATTGCTGAGAATTGTGGAACTGCTGAGCTAAGGGAAAGCAACGCAGAGAATTCAAGGCTTTATCGCCATGATTCTTTAGTCGTTCAAAGTTAAATTCTTTGAATTTTTTTCCTTGAATTTTTTTTCTTACTTTTTTCTTTTAAAATTTTTCCTTCTTCCTGATATATCGTTTTTAACTATTATATCTTATCAACACTTTTTAATTTTTTTAATTTTCATTGTTATAATCATATTTTATCCCTTCATTGTATTTAACCTCATTTTTTGTAAACATATAGGGTCTGTTTAATTCACCAGTCTAATAGATATAGGTATAGATAGAGATAGAGATAGATATAGAGAAAGAGTCAGAGACAGACAAAGATATAGAAATAGAAATAGATAATGGATATATAGGATTTTGTTTTTTTATTTTTGTTTTGTTTGTAGGATTTTGGTTTTTGGTTTTTTGGTATTTTTCCCTCTTTCTTTTCTCCCCAGTTCCAGGTCTCTTCTGAGTAGGTTAGTGTATAGTTTTTTGGGGTCATTGCTACCCTATAGTATTTTGTTCTTAAATCCATCTATTCTTATCTGCATAAAAAGACAAGGTGGAAAAAATCAGCACAAAAAAAGAACAGGAGGCAGTAATGTTGGCTAGGGACATAATCAATGCGGACATTAGTAATATGACAGAACTAGAGTTCAGAATGACGATTCTTAAGGTGCTGGCTGGGCTCGAAAAAAACATGGAAGATAGTAGAGAAGCTGCCTCTAAAGAAATAAAAAACCTTTCTGGAGAAATAAAAGAACTAAATTCTAACCAAGCTGAAATCAAAAAAGGTATTAATGAGGTGCAATTGAAAATGGAGGCTCTTACTGCTAGGATAAATGAAGCCGAAGATAGAATTAGTGATTTAGAAGACAAAATGTCAGAGAAAAAAGAAGAGGATGAAAAGAGAGACAAACAACTACTGGACCATGAGGAGAGAATTCGAGAGATAAGTGATGNGATAAGTGACATTATAAGATGAAAAAATATTAGAATAATTGGGGTCCCAGAACAGGAAGGGGGGGCAGAAGATGTATTGGAGCAAAATTTAATACAGAATTTCCCTAATTTGGCAAAGGGAACAAACATCAAAATCCAGGAGGCACAGAGAATCCCGCTCAAAATCAATAAAAGTAGGTCCACACCCCCTCATCTAATAGTAAAACTTACAAGTCTAAGTGACAAAGAGAAAATCCTGAAAGCAGCTCGAGACAAGAGGTCTATAACATAAAGTGGTAGAAATATTAGACTGACAGCAGGCCTATCCACAGAGACCTGACAGGCCAGAAAGAGCTGGCATGATATATTCAGAGCACTAAACGAGAAAAATATGCAGCCAAGAATACTATATCCAGCTAGGCTCTCACTGAAAATAGAAGGAGAGATAAAAATCTTCCAGGACAAACAAAAACTCAAGGAATTTGCAAACACCAAGCCAGCCCTACAGGAAATATTGAAAGGGGTCCTCTAAGCAAAGAGACCTTAAAGAAACATAGACCAGAAAGGAAGAAACACAATATACAGTAACAGTCACCTTACAGGCAATACAATGGCTCTAAATGTATATCTCTCAATAGTTACTCTGAATGTAAATGGACTAAATGCCCCAACTAAAAGACACAGGGTATCAGAATGGATAAAAAAACAAGACCCATCGATATGCTGTCTACAAGAAACTCATCTTACACGCAAAGACACCTCCAGATTTAAAGTGAGGGGATATAAAACTATTTACCATTCCAATGGACAACAAAAGAAAGCTGGAGTGGCAATCCCTATATCAGATAAATTAGATTTTAAGGCAAAGAATATCATAAGAGATGAGGAAGGACACTATATCATACTAAAAGGATCTGTCCAACAAGAAGATCTAACAATCATAAATATCTATGCCCCTAACATGGGAGCAGCCAATTATATAAACCAATTAATAACAAAATCAAAGAAACACATTGACAGTAATAAAATATTATTAGTGGACTTTAACACCCCCCTTACTGAAATGGACAGATAGTCAAAGCAAAAGATCAACAAGGAAACAAAGGCTTCAAATGACACTCTGGACCAGCTGGACATCACAGATATATTCAGAACATTCCATCCCAAAACAACAGAATACACATTCTTCTCCAGTGCACATGGAACATTCTCCAGAATAGACCATATTCTGGGTCACAAATCAGGTCTCAACAGGTACCAAAAGATTGGGATCATTCCCTGCATATTTTCAGACCATAATGCTCTGAAACTAGAACTCAACCACAAAAGGAAAGTTGGAAAGACCTCAAATACATGGAGGCTGAAGAACACTCCTACTCAAGAATGAATGATCAACAAGGCAATTAAAGAAGAATTAAAAAAATTCATGGAAACAAATGAAAATGAAAACACAACTGTTCAAAATCTTTGGGACACAGCAAAAGCAGTCCTAAGAGGAAAGTATATAGCAATACAAGCCTTTCTCAAGAAACAAGAAAGGTCTCAAGTACACAACCTAACTCTACACCTACAAAAGCTAGAGAAAGAACAGCAAAGAAAGGCTACACCCAGCAGGAGAAAAGAAATAATAACGATCAGAGCAGAAATCAATGAAAAGGAAACCAAAAGAACAGTGGAACAAATCAACAAAACTAGGATCTGGTACTTTGAAATAATTAATAAGATTGATAAACCCTTGGCCAGACTTATCCAAAAGAAAAGAGAAAGGACTCAAATTAATAAAATCATGAATGAAAGAGGAGAGATCACAACCAACACCAAAGAAATACAAACAATTCTAAGAACATATTATGAGCAACTCTACACCAGCAAATTTGACAACCTGGAAGAAATGGGTACATTCTTAGAGAAATATAAACTACCAAAACTGAACCAGGAAGAAATTGAAGACCTGAATAGACCCATCACCAGTAAGGAGATTGAAGCAGTCATCAAAAATCTCCCAACGAACAAGAGCCCAGGGCCAGACGGCTTCCCAGGGGAATTCTACCAAACATTTAAAGAAGAATTAATACCTATTCTCCTGAAACTGTTCCAAAAAATAGAATTGGAAGGAAAACTTCCAAACTCCTTTTATGAGGCCAGCATTACCTTGATCCCCAAACCAGGCAAAGACCCCATCAAGAAGGAGAATTACAGACCAATATCTTTGATGAATACGGATGCAAAAATCCTCAACAAAATACTAGCCAATAAGATCCAACAGCACATTAAAAGGATTATTCACCACAACCAAGTGGGATTTATTGCTGGGATGCAAGGTTGGTTTAACATGCGCAAATCAATCAATGTGATACAAGACATTAAGAAAAGAAAGAACAGGAACAATATGATCCTCTCAAAGACAATGAAAAGGCATTTGACAAAGTGCAGCACCCTTTCTTGATCAAAACCCTTCACAGTGTAGCCATAGAGGGTACATACCTCAATATCATCAAAGCCATCTACGAAAAACCCACAGCGAATATCATTCTCAATGGAGAAAAACTGAGAGCTTTTCCCCTAAAGTCAGGAACACGGCAAGGCTGTCCACTATCACCACTGCTATTCAACATAGTACTAGAAGTCCTAGCCTCAGCAATCAGACAACAAAAAGAAATAAAAGGCATCCAAATCGGCAAGGAAGAGGTCAAACTCTCACTCTTTGCAGATGATATGATACTTTATGTGGAAAACCCAAAGGACTCCACTCCAAAACTGCTAGCACTCATACAGGAATTCAGTCAAGTGTCAGGATATAAAATCAATGCACAGAAATCAGTTGCATTTCTATATACCAACAACAAAACAGAAGAAAGAGAAATTAAAGAGTCAATCCCATTTACAATTGCACCCAAAACCATAAGATACCTAGGAATAAACCTAACCAAAGAGGCAAAGAATCTGTATTCAGAAAACTATAAAGTACTCATGAAAGAAATTGAGGAAGACACAAAGAAGTGGAAAAACTTTCCTTTTTAATGGATTGGAAGAACAAACATTGTGAAAATGTCTATGCTACCTAGAGCAATCTATACATTTTATACAATCCCCATCAAATTACCAGCAATTTATTTCAAAGAAATGGAACAAGTAATCCTAAAGTTTGTATGGAACCAAAAAAGACCCCAAATAGCCAAAGGAATGTTAAAAAAAAATGCAAAGCTGGCGGCATCACAATTCCAGACTTCAAGCTCTATTACAAAGGTGTCATCATCAAGACTGTATGGTACTGGCACAAAAACAGACACATAGACCAGTGGAACAGAATAGAGAACCCAAAAATGGACCCTCAACTCTATGGTCAACTAATCTTCGACAAAGCAGGAAAGAATGTCCAGTGGGAAAAAGACAGTCTCTTCAACAAATGGTGTTGGGAAAACTGGTCAGCCACATGCAGAAAAATGAAACTGGATCATTTCCTTACACCACACACAAAAATAGACTCAAAATGGATGAAAGACCTCAATGTGAGAAAGGAATCCATCAAAATCCTTGAGGAGAATACAGGCAGCAACCTCTTCTGCCTCAACCGCAGCAACTTCTTCCTAGGAACATCACCAAAGGCAAGGGAAGCAAGGGCAATAATGAAATATTGGGACTTCATCAAGATTAAAAGCTTTTGCACAGCAAAGGAAACAGTCAACAAAACGAAAAGACAACTGACAGAATGGGAGAAGATATTTGCAAATGACACATCAGATAAAGGGCTAGTATCCAAAATCTATAAAGAGCTTCTCAAACTCAATACCCATAAAACAAATAACCCAGTCAAGAAATGGGCAGAAGACATGAACAGACATTTCTCCAAAGAAGATATCCAGATGGCCAACAGACACACGAGAAAGTGCTCAACATCACTCGGCATCAGAGAAATACAAATCAAAACCACAGTGAGATACCACCTCACACCAATCAGAATGGCTAAATCAACAAGTCAGGAAACGACAGATGTTGGTGAGGATGTGGAGAAAGGGGAACCCACCTACACTGTTGGTGGGAATGCAAGCCGGTGCAGCCACTCTGGAAAACAGTTTGGAGGTTCCTCAAAAAGTTGAAAAGAGAGCTACCCTATGACCCAGCAATCGCACTACTGGGAATTTACCCTAAAGATACAAAGGTAGTGATCCTCAGGGGCACGTGCAACCGAATATTTATAGCAGCAATGTCCACAATAGCCAAAGTATGGAAAGAAACTAGACGTCTATCAACAGATGAATGGTAAAGAAGAGTTGGCATATATATACAATGGAATACTATGCAGCTATCAAAAGAAACGAAATCTTACCATTTGCAAAGACGTGTATGGAACTAGAGGGTATTATGCTGAGTGAAATTATTCAATCAGAGAAAGACAATTATCATATGATCTCTCTGATATGAGGAACTTGAGGGGCGGGGTGGGGGGTTGTGGGGCGTAGGGAGGGAAAAATAATGAAACAAGATGGGATTGGGAAGGAGACAAACCATAAGAGACTCCTAATCTCAGAAAACAAACTGTGGGTTACTGGGTGGTGGGAGGGTAGCGATAGGGTGGATGGGTTATGGACATTGGGGAGGGTTTGTGCTTTGGTGAATGCTGTGAGAGATGTAAGCCTGATGATTCAGAGACCTGTACCCCTGCGGCAAAGAATAAAAAAAAATAAAAAATTAAAAAATTAAAAAGTCAAACTTATAGAAGCAATGAATAGAATGATAGTTATCAGAGACTGGAGAGGATGAGGGAAATGAGGAAATGTTGGTCAAAATTACTCAGGGGAAAAAAGAGTAAGATTGCTGTCATTATGATGTTAAAATAGTTTGAGGGATTTTGTGAGATTTCAAAGGTTACTGATATGATTAAATGGCCATGTTCTACTCTTGGATATATTAATAACTTCTGTATTTTCATATTTTGAGGAAGCATATGCAGTGGATTAAAAATGAAAAGAGTGACAGCAGGGAAGGAAGTTGCAAAATATATGTTTTTGTCAGGCCTATGAAAGTCCACCCCCAAATATCTATGTCTGCCAAAAAATAGCTATGTTCTCACAGAGAGACAGAATTTTTCAAGAATCTCTGTTTATGAACCAGACATCCATTCAGCCTATCTCCAATGAAAATACCTGATAGCAAGGTGAATTTGAAAAATCATATTTCAAATATTTTGAGTATTTTAAAAGTTCTATATATGTGCAGCTATAGAAAAGGTGCAAAATCAAAGTCACCAACGCTTTCATATACCCCAGGAGAGCACCTCACTTTATACTGAGTCTGGTAAGCATTTGAGGACAGTCAATTCTTTCAAGTGAACTTCACACAAACTTCGGATTGAGTTGACTGAAGCATGACTCACAATGTATGTGTTTAGCCATCTTAGATTCAGCCCTCATTGTCATAACCTATACAACACCTCAGCACAATGTGGATACCTTTTGCTATACAACTTACACAAATGGGTTCATTATCCTCGAGGGGGAGCCCACATAGTGATTCCATATTTCCCATTTTGTTTTTCACTATTTTGAACCAGTTTTTCTGATTCCCCCCTGGTAAAATGTAGGAGACTCAAATAACAAAATTATTTCCTTCCTTATCTAACAACAAGAAATGTAAACATTCTATATTTTTCTATTTTCATGGGACTTACCATCTTGACTTTTCAAAATAGAATTTTTAAAAAAGATTAGATTTCATTACTGAAGGCTTATGGAATGGCTGATCCCACATGGGGTAAGGTGATTTAAAAACATAGTCCTCTGCAGAGCTAGGATTTTGCTGATTGAATTTTGGGGGCTCTTCTAGCTCTCCTGAGCTGAGTTGCCAGAGGTAAGGTATACATCTGAGGAGGTACCCAGATGACAGAGAAAATGGCCCAACCTGAGCTTGAGGACTTCCAGGAAGCTGTAGTATTCCAACACAGGTATGCAAAGGCAAAGCTCTGCCTAAGAGATTACAGCACCCAGAACGTTCCTTTCTTTCACTTGCTGGTATAGGAGACACCTTTGTAAGTGGAGATCAGGTTGAGAACGAGGGATTGAAGAGAAAAGAAAAGAAAAGAAAAGAAGACAGAGTGTGTGTCTGTTGCAGGTACGTTTTGGACACCACACACATTCTTCGCACCTTTAGGAGATGATGAATGCATTAGAGACTCTTAAAAATTGGTTTTAAATAAGTGTACTAAATTTTTTTATTCAGGGAGTTTCCCGAGTCTATCTAAAACAAAACAAAACAAAACAAAACAAAACAAATACAAAAGAAACAGTTTGCAAAACCCCTGGTCCAGACTATACATGGTAAGGTCTACTTTCATTATTATTTATTTTTATTTTTTAGCTTATTTTATATTTTTTCAAGCTCCAAAGCAGGGCTTGAATCCATGATCTTGAGATAAAGACCAGAGTTGAGATCAAGAATTAGATGCTTAACTGACTGAGACACCCAGGTATCCCTGTAGGAGCTACTTTTAGAAAATTTTAATTTAATAACTTTGCAAGTGAATGCTGTGCATGCATGCCTGTATGTTTGCATTTGTGTGTAGGCACAGCATGCATGTGTGAAGTCTTGCATTTTCTCAAGTTCTACAGGCTTTCTGAGGACAGGCATTTCAACCAGCAAGTGTTCTCTGATATCTACCATATAGAATCTATGCATATGGGACATATCAGTGAACCTAGCAGAGATCACTGCCTTCTCTCCCTACCCTAACAAGAGTTATGGAGCATGCACTCATCAAGACTTGCCAAACTGATTTAAATCAGGGTTCTGTGAAGAATATAAGATATCATCAAATCCTAGTGCTATGGATGTGTACTCAAACTGTATTTTTCAAGCATAATTATGTGAATAATTATGTCATAACTGGTATTCAAATGAAAATGAGCTGCATTTACAAGTGAGACTCCTATATGCTCTTCCCTGCTAACATTTTCTATTTTGCATGAATTGTTGCCTTCCAGATCTGTACTCTAGTGCCATTTAGCTGAATTCCAGGTCAGATTTGTGCTATGTATTTCAATCCTATTTCAATGTGTATACAATGAAATTCATTCTCTTTTGTGATAAATTCCTTTTTTCTCTTTTACTATCCCTTCTCTTGGATAAAAATATTACAATTTCTCTAGACATATAGGCAAAAAACTGTCAGAATCATCTTCCACTTGTCCTTTATTTAATCATAAGTACATGTAATCTGTGTCTTTCCCCCATCTGCTCAACCCCATCATTCTTGTCTTAGTTCAGACCCTACCAAATCTCCTCTGGACTCTGGTAGCCTCCTCATTTCTCTTTATAATTATGCAAACCTCCCTGCTAAAAATACTGCAAACACAGTTCCCAGAATGATTTTTCTTCCTAAAAAAATCTATGGCATTTCTATTATTAAAAACTTAATGACACCCTACTTCCCACAGCATAATTGTCCTTGGTAAGCAAGACCACCACAAGTCTGGTGCAGCCTCTCCCACCTACCTTTCCAGGCTTATAAAAGTTCCACATCCATCACTAGAGTGCACAGATATATTCAATGCTCTTGTCATGAGCTGGTCTCTTCCTCTCTCTCTTTTTTAAGATTTTATTTATTTATTTATTTATTTATTTATTTATTTATTTATTTGAGAGAGAGTGTGTGTGTGAGCAGGGGGAGAGGCAGAGGGAAAGGGAGAGAATCTCAAATAGACTCCACACCTAGAATTTAGCCTAATTCAGGGTTCAATCTTGGGACCCCAGGATTATGACCTATGTCAAAACCAAGAGGGAATATTGCCCATATTTTTTTTAAAGGAAAAAGGGATCTCCTCTCTCAAGTAGAAGATATAGGGAGCTTACTGGCCCAAGAATGCTTAATAACCATAGGTACTATCTGGAAGCAGAATGTTTATCATCCCCAGCTAATAAGTCCTAGATGAGGAGATATTAAAAAAAAATGCCTCCTTGACAGCATGAAGTGTGACAAGGACCTGAATATAGTGAAAAGGCACAACCCTCATAGTCTCAGTGAATAGCATCTCTCTCTCTCTCTCTTTCTCACACACACACACACACACACACACACACAACACTAACACTCATACACACTCGTATGCATGCACATAGTTATATGAAATACACATACCACACTCTTATGCATACATCCATGCACACACACTCACATATGTATACACACTTATAAACACACACACTCTCTCACATACACACAGACCCATGCAGTCATATACATGCCATCCTGGAAGTTTCAAGGTACTTCAGTGGTTCCTTAGAATAATTAAAGCCCAAGGCGGAAGTGAAATACTTATTATTCTATTTTAAGTTACTTTTATTTTCTTTTCCCTTGATGTGGCAGTTAGGGCATTATACTAGTTTTTTGAAGACTTTTTTCTGTGTAAGTAGGTTATATTATTTACATATTTTATTTCAGAAAAGTAAGATACATCATTTGTTGTATTTGTTGAAAAAAGGAGGCATGGGTGTTATGGGTGTTATGTTTCCTCCAAATTTCTTATGTTGAAGTCCTAATCTCCAGTGCCTCTGAATGTGACCTCATTTGGAAATAAGGTCTTTACAGAGGTAAGTTAAAATGAGGCCATTATGTAGGTCCTAATCCAATGAATGGTGTCCTTGTAAAAGGGAAAAAATGTGGACTTAGTCTGCTTGGGTTGCTGTAATACACACCATGGACTGGATAGCTTATAAACAACAAAATTGTATTGCTCACAGTTCTGGAAGTTGGAAAGTCCAATACTAATATGCCAGCATGGTCACCTTTTTTTGAAAACCCCCTCCCTACTTCATAGTGCCTACTGTGTAACCACAATGTAGTCTAAGGATGTCTGTAGAGCCTCTTTTATAAAGCACTAATCCCATTCATGAGAGCTTCCCTTTCATGACTTTAACACCTCCAGAGTTCTTCCTACTAATACCATCACATTTAGGGGCTAGGACTTCAACATATAAATCTGGGAGAACACATATTCAGACCATAGTGCAGCTTTAGTAAATACAGTGCACATTTTATGATAATATATTGGGATTACAAATCATGGATCTACACTAACTGCTATGGCAGAATTGTGTCCCACTCAAATTTATATGTTGAAGTCCTAAGCCCCAATGTGATTGTATTTAGAGATGGGCTTTTTAGGAGATAATTATATATAAGAGCTCATAAGGGTAGGATCCTCAAATTGGATTAATGCCCTAATAAGAACAGACACTAGAGAGCCTGTTCCTTCTCTCTGCCATTTGAGGAAACAGGTGGCCATCTGCAAGCCAGAAGAGTCCTCACCAGAAACCAAATTGGCCAGAACTATGATCTTGGACTTCCTAGCCTCCAGAACTATGAAAAAATAAATTTTTATTGTTTAGGCCATCCAGTTTAAGGTATTTTGTTACAGCATCCTTCACAGAAAAGTACAACAATATAGCTAGGAACATTTCACTGAATCAGGGCATTTCTCCCTGGAAAAGGGGTGGTCTAACTCTCTTTTACCATGTTATCTATCCCTCAGGGACAGCTCTGTCTCTCATATCATAGAAGGACTGGAATGCGAGGAGAGCTCTTCTCTGACCACACCAGGGAGTGATTCAAAGGACAATTCAGTGAACCACAGTTTTTTATGCTATTTTTCAAATACTGGACTAAATACATGCCTTGTTTTAGCAATACAAAATATTCTATGATGTTTGAAATATATCCAGGTCTCATCTGCACGAACTGAAAAAAAATCAACCAAGTACTATTAGATCCTCATGAAATGTATCACTATTCTGTTGAAAAGAGACACCTGAGAGTGGAGTAAAACTTAACACACACACACACATACGCACGCACACACACATGACCCACCCAAATTTCAAAGCCTTACATTGTCTAGTTAAATATTCAAAACCCACATTCTAAGCTGTCAAAAGAATATATGATGAGAATAAGAGAAACATGTCATTCATGTTTGCACCAGGATCATGGTTCAACTGCTTTGTGGTTGCCATTTAAGAGGTTTCCACATTACTCCCTGAATCATTAAGATGGAACCGTTCTCTGAACTTAAAGCCACACATAAGAGCATTGTATACATGATGTGTTTTAAGGGTCCATGTTTCACTGCATGATATTTTCCCCATCTGCCCAAACCACATCTGTTCAGTTCTGCAGAACCATGACCAATAAGATGAGAATTCAAATGGTGTTGAGGTCTTCACTCTTACTAGGAAAACCAGTCTTGGGGGGAATAACAGTAGGCTGTAAGAGAATGCGCTTTAAGTCTTAGGGATACCTCTGTAAATTATATAAGGCAATGGAGGAGAAGGATCCTGGATACAGGAGGAGGTGAGACATCCATAGTAAGTGTGAGCCAGAATTTAGCAGCATTTTCTTGCAGTGACCCTCAATGCTTTCTGTGACATTATGAAGGTCAGTGCTCTCTTGCGTGGCCTCCCGACTCTATTCCCAGCATTTCTCTCTTGTCTAGAGCACTTCCCCTTCCATAATAGTCATTGTATCTTTTTTCTGGACAGCTTACAGCTGAGTACCAATTAATATCTCATAAGTGCTTATTACAGAAAAATGTTATTGGACTGAAAAATGGAATTCTTCAAGATGACACAAAGAAAGAGATGTCCATCCAGGCATGGAAGTAAAGGATGAATAAGCAAAAGACAAAAATATAAGGAGAGAATAGATCCCATTAACTTTGTTTCTCCTTTCTAAGTCAAGTATATACTGATATGGCTGAATAAGTCTCTAAATTGTCGAAATTCTTCCACATTAGTTAGTTAGTGTTCCTAAAATAATCAACCCACCAGGTCTCTGTGCCTGTCCATCACCCTGGATGTTTAAGCTCCCTCCCAAGGACTCTGTGGGCTTTGTAATGATTCAGCAACAATGCCTGCCTTTGGCAGAGTAAAAACTGAAGATCTGTGTCATTACTTCTGATCAGTGTGTGTGAAATACCAGTAGTCAACCCTTGTGAAAACAACCCAAGCCCATACCCATGGAGTGGATATTTATTTCAAAGGGCAAGTCTCGCTGATGAGTGGGATTCCTTCCCCCAGATGGGTGCAACTTGGTTGTCAACCTGATCAGAGGTAGAAATAAGTGCTCCACTCCTAAGTAAAAGAGATTCCTCCAGTGGCCTTCTTGTTGTGCCTTTAGTGCCATTAGTAGGTGAATATGAACACCCTGCAGCTTTGGGGAAGTAGTGGTAGATGCCTGAGGCATCCACTATGAATGTGCAGATGACAGAGGGTACAGCAGTGGTGTGGCTGGTGTGGAGTTCAGTGACATCAAATCCACCTGGCCTTTGTACTAAAAGATAACTACATAGCTAACTTAATGCCAGACCAATACCTTGGCAATGTAGAGGGGGAAAAAAGAGATGAAATAAGCAAATGTGAATTCCAGCCATCAGAAAACACATTTTTGACTTAGACACAGATGTGATAACTTTGAAACATTTGCACATGCATAGCAGTTTTGGAAGGAATAAATAAACAAGTACCAGAATATCAGTGGATTTATTTTGCTATTATTTATGAATGAGTTATCTAGTCCAGTAATCTCACTTTGAATTAATTCGATCTTACCAAAAGTCTTTAGAATCCTATTTGTATAGCTCTTATGTGCTTTAAGAAGGCTGTAAAATGAAGATTTAGAAATTTTTGCTGATCCTGTGGGATAGGTGACCTCAGGCACTGGTAAGACCCTCCACTTGGGGAGATGAAGACCCTTTGTATTCCAGGAAATCAGTGGGCTTACACTGGAGCTCAGTTTTAAAATGCACAGAGAAAGATAGAAATGAGGTATTGTGTGGGACAATGTGGGTTTATTTTCATAACTTTATTAACTGAAGTGATTTTAAAGATGTTCTATGAGTACCATTTCTTTAGGCCTGCCAAGAACAGTGTTGGAGAATTCTAAGATGGGCCCCATAATCTTGGTGTCTGATGTTAATTCACATGATTATACTTTACATGGAAAATATGACTAAGATTACTGAACAGTTGAACTTAAAATAGGATGATTATAGGGGGCCTTAACCAAATCATATGAGCCCTTTACAAATACAGAGATTTATGAATGATCACAGATATTACTCAAAATATTGCAAAAGTGAGAGGGATTTAAAATGAGGAAAGTTCTTTGTCCCTGGCTTTGATATGGAGGAAGATAAGGAACAAGAACTTGTGAGCAGCATATATGAGCTCAGAGATATCCCTAGCTGACAGTCAGCAAGAAACTAGGACTTCATTCTTATACCCATAAGAAATTAGATTTTGTCAACACCAGGAATCAATTTGGGAGAGGTCCCAAGAGTACCCTCCATATAAGCATGTAATTGGCCAACTCCTTGATTTCAACCTGAGCACATAATCCAATCATGCTGTGCCAGATGTCTGATCTACAGAATCCTGAGCTCATAAATAAGTGTAATTATCTACTGAGTGTGTGATAATTTATTATGAACTTAAAGAAAAATAATATAAGAAGTGTCAGCAGAGTCCCTCTTATGAGTCTTTGTTCTTTTTTGGTGGTGCTGACAGCCTGACACAGAGGTTGAGAACCGGTAATGTTAATGATAATAATGATGATAATGATGACAATACTATTCAGGGACTCCTTAAATATGCAAAGTGCCTCCATAAATGTTTTACCTGCATTGATTCATTTATTCAGCCTGTCAAAAAGTGACAGATGAGAATCTAAGATTTCCACACTAGGCTAGAACAATTGAGCAGGGCTAAAGTCACAACTTTGTTTTGCCCAATGGATGCCATAAGAATTAAAACAAAAAATAAATCTGGGAGAGGACCACAGGATCCAGGAGAGCACCTGCACCACTAGAGGAAAAAGCCTTCCTTTGTTCCAGGTATTTATGGCCAACAGGGGCCCAGGGCTGAAGAGCTTTCAATACTCAGGGGAAGCTACAAACATGAATTTAAAAAATGTTAAGTATTCCCATTTCTAAATGTTAGGACTTACTTTGACAGGAACTACAAAATGCTGTGTAGAATGAACAAAATATTCATCTTCAAACTTTGTTATAGAAAAATGAGCAAAGGCTAAAAATGGGACATTCACAGGAACACAAAAGGCCAAAAGAAGTTTAAAAATATTGCCAACTTCCTATAGTCAGAAAAAGAAAAAATGAAATCATGAGATTTATTTTTCACACATCATACTGATTGAAGTTAACAAGAATGAATAATATTGTGTGTTGATACAGGCTTAATAAGATAAGTAATTGGGTGCCTGGGTGGCTCAGTGGGTTAAAGCCTCTGCTTTCAGTTCAGGTCATGATCTCAGGGTCTTGGGATTGAGGGCCGCATCAGGCTCTCTGCTCAACAGGGAGCCTGCTTCCTCCTCTCTCTCTGTCTGCCTCTCTGCCTACTTGTGATCTGATCTCTCTCTGTGTGTCAAATAAATAAATAAAATCTTTAAAAAAATAAGATAAGTAATTGCATGCCCAGCTGCTAGAAGTTTAAATTTGATATCTTTTTCCTGGAGGCATTCTGACACTATCAAAATTAAAATTTTAAAGGCATGTCCTTCGACTCAGTAATTTTATTCCTAACTATTTATTCTACTGAAATATTTTCACCTGTGCACAAATGCACATTTAGTATCCTTTGTTATATTGCTTATAATTATGATATTGGAAAATCTCATTCTCTATGGAAAAATGGTTATATTAAATTATGGTTGAATCTTCACTGTAAAACAATTCTCTTTGGGGTAAAACATCTGGACTCTCAAAATAGTACAGGAAAGATTAAGTAAATGTTAGTTCACAATGAAACTGCACACAAAACACAAGGAAATAAGCCACCCAGGAAAATGTATTCTTGGGAAAAACAACTAGGGAGTAGGAAAAAGGATTAGCTAGGAAAGGAGGCAAAGAAAGTATGAAGTACAAGGCAAAATCCTATAGAGACTCTGACTATAATTCAATCTTGAATGAATAAGTGTGATTAAGAGATAGAAGTCTTTGTAGGAACTGAAAACTACCTGCTTATCTCCTGCCCCCAGATGCCTGCCAAAAGAAAATTTAACTCACTCTGAAAAATGAATTCTATCTGTGGTCTAATATTATCTCAGTATATTTTATATAAAACATCCAGTATTAAAAACTGTTAAGCATTGCGTGCTATAATAATTTCAAAAAAAGAGGAGAAGATACAGAGGTATATAGAAGTAATATTTCCATACCACACTATAATTAAATTAGAGATGAAAAGTAAAGAACAATATGACAAAACTTACAGGATGCAATTAAAGCAATGCATAGAGGGAAATTTGTAGTGGTAAATACCCATATTATAAAAGAGAAGAAATATAAAAGGAATAAATTGTCTAACATTCTACCTTAAGACCCTGGAAAATAAGAATAAATTAAACCTAAATTTATCAAAAGTATGAAAATTAATGATGAGGGCATAAATTAATGAAATAAAAATAGAAGATTAGGGCACCTGGGTGGCTCAGTGGGTTAAAGCCGCTGCCTTCAGCTCAGGTCATGATCCCAGGGTCCTGGGACCGAGGCCCACATCGGGCTTCCTGCTCAGCGGGGAGCCTGCTTCCTCCTCTCTCTCTCTCTCTGCCTGCCTCTGCCTACTTGTAATCTCTCTCTCTGTGTCAAATGAATAAATAAAATCTTTAAAAAATAAAAATAAATAAAAATAGAAGATTAAAGAAAATAAAACAATCAAAAATTTTCTCTTTGAAAAGTTTAACAAAATGATCAAAACTTCCCATAGGCTTTCCAAGAAAAAAATAGAGAAAACTCAAATTACTAAAATTGGGTATGAAAGAAGGGACATTGTTGCTGAACTTACACAGAAATAGAAAGGAGCATAAAGGAATAATATGGACAATTATTTGTCTACAAATAATGTTCCTTAGATTAAAGAAATTACTAGAAAGATACAAACTGGCCCATAAAAGAAATAGAAAATCTGTATATATCTATAACAAGTTAAATGATTGAATTCATTTCTTAAAGCTTCCCCCAAAGAAGATTCCAGGTCCAGATCTATTCACAGGCATATTCTATGAAACATTTAAAAGTGAGTTAATATCAATATTTTAGGAAGTCTTCCACAAAATAGGAGATCAAATATTTTCTAACTCATTGTGAGGATAGTATTACCTGCATGCTAAACCCAGACGGCACATTATAAAATAAAAAATAAAACCAAACAAAACAAACTCTAGAACAACATCCCTTAATAAATAGATAAAAATATCATCAATAAAATATTGCAAATCAAATCCAGCAACATATAAAGTGGATTATATAATATTACTAGTGGTATTTATCTCAGGTGCACAAGGACAACTTAATATCCAAAAAATGATTAATGCAATACACCATATTACTATGATAAAGGATAAAAAACACATGATTCAATAGATGCACAAAGAGATTTTCACAAAAAATCCATATCCTTGTGTGAAAAAAAAAACACTTAAAAATGAGGAAAAGAAAGGAGTTTCCTTATACAACCTGATAGCAAAAAACCCCAAACAATCCAAATTAAAATGGGCAGAGGATCTTAATAGGTATTTTTCCAGAAAAGGCATACAGGTGGCTGACAGGAACAAGAAAAGATGCTCAACATCACTAGTCACACACACACACACACACACACACACACACACACACACACACACACACAAGCAAACCAAAACCACAATGAACTCATCACCTTACACCTAGTAGAATGGTTATTATGAAAAAGACAAGAACTAACATCTAGCAAAAATAACAGAAGAAGCAAAGAATCTGTACTCAGAAAACTATAGAACTGTATGAAAGAAATTGAGGAAGACACAAAGAAATGGAAAACCGTCCCATGATCACGAATTAGAAAAGAAATATTGTTAAAATGTCTAAGCTACTTAGAGCAATCTATAATTTCAATGCAATCCCTGTCAAAATACCATCAGCTTTTTTTCACAGAGCTGGAAAAATAATCCTAAAATTCATATAGAACCAGAAAAGACCCTGAATAGATGAAGGAATGTTGAAAAACCAAAACTGGTGGCATCACAATTCTGGACTGCAAGCTCTATTGCAAAGCTTATAATCATCAAGACAGTAGGGTACTGGCACAAACACAGGCATATAGATCAATGGAACAGAATAGAAAACCCAGAAATGGACCCTCAAATCTGTGGCCAACTAATCTTTGACAAAGCAGGAAAAAATGTCCAATGGAAAAAAGACAGTCTCTTCAACAAATGGTATTGGGAAAATTGGACAGCCACATGCAGAAGAATGGACTATTTCATTAACACATACACAAAAATAGACTCAAATGTATGAAAGACCTAAATGTGAGACAGAAATCCATCAAAATCTTAGAGGGGAATTTAGGCAGCAACCTCTCCAATCCCTCGGCCTCAGAAACTTCTTGCTAGATAAGTTTGCAAAGACAAGGGAAACAAGACAAAAATGACCTATTTTGACTTCATCAAGATAAAAAGGTTTTGCACAACAAAGGAAAGAATTGACAAAACCAAAATCCAATGACAGAATAGAAGATATTTGCAAATGACTTATCAGATAAAGGGCTAGTATCCAAAATCTATAAAGACCTTACCAAACTCAAAACCCAAAGAACAAATAATCCAATCAAGAAAAGGGCAGAAGACATAAACAGACCCTTCTCCAAAGAAAACATCCAAATGGCCAACAGACACATGAAAAAATGTTCGACATAAACTTGACTTCAGGGAAATACAAATCAAAGCCACAATGAGATGCCACCTCACATCAGCCAGATTACCTAAAATTAAGAAATCAGGAAATGACAGATGTTGGTGAGAATGTGAGAAAGGGGAACCTTCCTACATTGTTAGTGGGAATGCAAAATGGTGGAGCCATTTTGGAAAACAATATGGAGGTTCCCCAAAACGTTTAAAATAGAGCTACCCTATGACTGAGCAATTGCACTACTAGGTATTTACCCTAAAGATACAAATGTAGTAATCCAAAGGAGCACCTGCACCCCAATGTTTTTAGTAGCAATGCCTATAATAACCAAACTTAGGAAAGAGTCCAGATGTCCACTGACAGATGAATGGATAAAGAAGATGTGATATATATATCTGTATATACATGTCTATATATGCATATACATATATATAACTGTACTCAGATGTATTATATATATGTGTATATATATACTTGTACATATATATGTTTATGTATATGCACTTGTGTGTGTATGTATCCACACACACAATGGAATATTGCACAGTCATCAAAAAATGAAATCTTACTATTTGCAATGACGTGGTTGGAACTAGAGGGTCTTATGCTAAGCGAAATAAGTCAGTCAGAGAAAGATAATTATCATATGGTCTGATTGATATGTGGAATTTAAGAAACAAGGCAGTGGATCATAGGATAAGGGAGGGAAAAAATGAAACAAGATGAAAGCAGAGAGGGAGACAAATCATAAGAGATTCTTAATCATAGGAAACAAACTGAACATTGCTGGAGGGGAGGGGAGTGGAGAGTTGGGGTACCAGGGTGATGGACATTGGGGAGGGTATGTGATGCAATGAGCATTGTGTATTATATAAGACTGATGAATCACAGACCTGTACCCCTGAGACCAACAATGCATTATATGTTAATTAATTGAATTTAAATTTTAAAAATGTTTAAAAAGAAAAATAAGGAATGTGAATAAAAAGGAACACTTGCATAGTTGGAATGTAAAGTGGTGCAGGCACTATGGAATACAGTATGAAGATTCCTGAGAAATTAAAATAGAACTACCATATGATCCAACAATTCTACTTCCAGGTATTTATCTGTATCTTTAAAAGATTTATGCATCCTCATGTTTATTGAAGCATTATTTAAAATAACCAAGGTATAGAAACAGCCTAGGTGTTCCTTGATGGATGAATTAATAAAGAAAATGTGCAAATATTTTTATATTTTATATGTTTATATTTATTTAACATATTTAATGTTTATATGTATATAATATATATGCAAAATGGCATATTATTTAACCATGAAAAAGAATGAAAGCTTGCCATTTGCAACCACATGAAGGACCTTGAGGCATTATGTAAATAGGTGTCAGAAAGAAAAAGATAAATAGTGTATGATCTCACTTTTATGTGGAGCCTAAAAACAAAACAAACAAAAAACAGAGCTCATGGATATAAAGAATAGATTGGTGGTTGCCTAAGGCAGAAGATGAAGGTGGATGATATTAGTGAAAGGGTTCAAAAGGTACAAATTTGTAGTTATGAAATGAAAAAGCCATTAGGACATAATGTACAGCATGGTGACTATTGTTCATAGTACTGTGTTGCATATTTTAAGTAGCTCAAATTGTGGATCTTTACAGTTCTCACCACCTATAAAAAACTTCTCAAACTCAACATTCAAAAAACAAATAATACAGTCAAAAAATGCACAGAAGACATGAGCAGACACTTCTCCAATGAAGACATAGAAATAACTAACAGACACATGAAAAAATGCTGAACATAACTAGCTATCAGGGGAATACAAATCAAAAACACAATGAGACACCACCTTATACCAGTTAGAATGGCAAAAATTGACAAAACAAGAAACAACAAATGTTGGTGAGGATGTGGAGAAAGGGAACATTCTTACACTGTTGGTAGGGATGCAAGCTGGTACAGCCCCTCTGAAAAACAGTATGGAGGTTCCCCAAGATGTTAAGAACAGAGTTACCCTATGACCCAGGAATTGCACTACTGGGTATTTACCCCAAATATACAGATGTAGTGAAAAGAAATGCCATATGTGCCCTAATGTTCATAGCAAGGTCCACAATAGTCAAACTGTGGAAGGGATGAAGATGCCCTTCAACAGATGAATGGATAAAGAAGATGTGGTACATACATACAATGGAATATTACTTAACCATTAGAAATGATGAATACCCACAATTTGCATCGACATGGAAGGAAGTGGAGGGGATTATGCTAAATGAAATAAGTTAAGCAGAGAAAGACAATTATCATATGGTTTCACTCATATGTGGAACATAATTGATAGCAGGGAGGAACATAAAGGAAGGAAGGGAAAACTGAAGGGGAAGAAATCAGAGAAGGAAATGAACCATAAGAAATCGTGGACCCCAGGAAACAAACTGAGGGTTTCAGCAGGGAGGGAGAGATGGGGTGATGGGTATTAAGGAGGGCATGTGTTGTGATGAGCACTGGGTGTTATACATAACTGATGACTCATTGAACACTACACCAAAAACTAATGATGTACTACTATACAGTGGCTAACAGAGCATAATTAAAAAAATAAAGTTCTCATCACAAGAAAAAATTGTAACTATGTATGTTGAAAGATGTTAACTGGACCTATTTATTGTGATCATTTCCCATATATACAAATATTAAATCATTATGTTGTAGTGTAGCATAGTTTCTGGCACAACTGGATAGGTGTGCCAAAGAAGTTATACTACTCTCTCACAGCACACAAAAATTAAGTGTATGTGGAACATAGCTGAAGATATAAAATTTTTATAAGAAAAATTAAAAGTGATTCTTGGGTTAGGAAAATTCACAAACTGAAAGAAAAAACAGACATCATCAAATTAAATTTTTTTCATCTCAAAGGTTATCATTATGTAAATAAAATTACAAGGTACAGAATGGGAGCAAATATTTGCTAATCTTATAATCTGATGAGGCACTTTTACCTAGGATACATTTAAAAAACAACGATTCAATAATATATAGAAACATGAAAAGACACTCAACATTAATGACTATCAAGAAAACTTGAATCCAAAAACAATGTGATGCCACTTCACACTTGGTAGGATGTCTATAATATTGATAATTTAAAAAAAAACTGGTAACTAAAAGTGTGGGTGAGGATGTAGGAAAATTTCTGGTTCGTATGTAAAATGGTTCAGCTACTTTGAAAATAGTCATACAGTTCCTCAACAGACCAACAAGGAGATAGCATAAGATCCAGAAGTTTCTTTTTTTTTCTTTTTTTTCTTTTTTCTTTTTTTTAATTTTATTTTTTTTATTTTTTTTTAATTTTATTTTTATTATTTGCCCAAGGGGTACAGGTCTGTGAATCATCAGGCTTACATCTTTCACAGCATTCACCAAAGCACAAACCCTCCCCAATGTCCATAAACCATCCACCCTATCCCTATCCTCCCACCTCCAGTAACCCTCAGTTTGTTTTGTGAGATTAGGAGTCTCTTATGGTTTGTCTCTCTTTTTTTAAGATTTTATTTATTTATTTGAAAGAGATATAATGAGAAAGAGAGCATGAGAGGAGGGAGGGTCAGAGGGAGAAGCAGACTCCACGCTGAGCAGGAAGTCAGATGCTGGACTTGATCCTGAGACTCCAGGATCATGACCAGAGGCAAAGGCAGTTGCTTAATCAACTGACCCATCCAGGCGCCCATGACCCAGAAATTTCACTCTTAGTTATACACCAAAGTGAAATGAAAACTTGTCTATGCAAAATTTGTATGTGAAAGTTAATAGCAGCATTATTCATAATAGGAGGGCACTGGGCTGGGAGATGTACTTCAACTGATGAATGGATAATCAAAACGTGGCATATCTATGTACAGTGTAATATAATGTACAATGTAATATAATTCAGCAATGAAATGGAGTGCAGTACTTCAAACATGCTAAAGCATGGATGAACCCTAAAATATGTTAAGTGAAAAAAGCCAGTCACAAATGACTGACCACTTCATTGATAAATTCCATTCATGTGAAATGTCCAGAACAAGCCAATTGATCAATGTTGGTCTAAAGACAGAATAGGGAGTTGGAGGTAATAGGGAGTGACTGCTAATAAATTGGGGTTATGATCAGGGGATGGTAAATTTTTTTCTAAAGTCAATCATGGTGATGATTGCCCAGTTCTTTTTTTTTCTTTTAAGATTTTATTTATTTATTTGACAGATAGAGAGAGAGATCACAAATAGGCAGAGAGGCAGGCAGAGAGAGAGGAGGAAGCAGGCTCCCCACTGAGCAGGGAGCCCAATGCGGGCCTCGATCCCAGGACTCTGAGATCATGACCTGAGCCGAAGGCAGAGGCTTTAAACCACTGAGCCACCCAGGTGCCCTTATCGCCCAGTTCTATGAATATACTAAAAATCATAGAACTCATATTAAATGGGTCAATTTTATGGCATATAAATGTGTCTCAATAAAGCTATTATACAAAAAGAACCTGTCAGGTAATGTGGCAAAAGCAGACAATACAATAGGATAAAAGGCAGACAATAGAAAATACATAGTGGACAATAGAAAAATATTGCAAGATCTAACTGATGGAAATATCAGACATAGATGCTTAAACACTTATCTTTAATATGTTTCAGAAGACAGATAATAAGATTAAAAATTTTGGTGAAACACTGGGAATTATACGCAACAAGTGCTAGAATTAATAATTCTAAATACAAAATGAAATAACATACAAAATAAAATAAAATTTTATGTTAAAATCTACATAATAAAATTATGAACTATAATATAAAAAAACCTAAAATAAATGCAAAATAAAAATTAAGAACTCAGCAGATACACCTGAGACTCTTATACAGTGTATGTTAACTAACCGAAATTAAAATAAAAACTAAAAAAAAAAAAAAGAACTCAGCAGATAGGTTAGATACCACTTGGATACAGTCAAATAGCACAACAATGACCTAGAAGATAGCTCAGGAAAAAATTATCCAGAATAAATCACTGAAAATCAAAGGAGGATAGAATTAATAATGAAATAGTAAATATAGTTGAAAGGCTAACATGTAGGTATTTGGGGTCCAACAAGGAAAACATTAATTTTGTGGGAGAATCACTACTTGGAATAATGGCTAAGTGTTTTCTAAATCTACAGAAATTACAGGGACATAGATTAAATAAGCTATATGAGCCAATGATAAAATTGACAAACACACACAGGTAGCATATCATAATATCCTCATTAAAAACAAATGATGAAAAGAAAAACTTAAAAGTGGTCAGAGAAAATGATAGATGTTTTCAAGTCAGTAACAGACTGACAGCTGACTTTTTTTTTAAAGATTTTATTTATTTATTTGACAGAGAGAGAGAGCAATTACAAGTAGGCAGAGAGGCAGGCAGAGAGAAAGAAGGAAGCAGGCTCCCTGCTGAGCACAGAGCCCGATGTGGGGCTCGATCCCACGATCCTGAGATCATGACCTGAGCCAAGGCAGAGGCTTTAACCCGCTGAGCCACCCAGGCACACCAGACAGCTGACTTCTTGACAGAACAATGAAAATCACAACACAATTGTATAACCTCAAAGCAATGAAAAATACTTATAAACCTAAAATTTTAGAAACAAAATAGTTGGGGGGGAGCGGCAAGATGGCGGAGGAGTAGGAGACCGATTATCATCAGGTCCCAGGAATTCACCCAGAGAGATATCAAACTATTCTGAACACCTACAAATTCTACCAGAGACCGAAGAGAAGAAGAGCAGCAATTCTAGGAACAGAAAATTGACCACTTTCTGGAAGGTAGGACGTGCGGAGAAGTGAATCTGCAGCGACGGGAAGACAGACCCCGGGGGGAGGGGCCGGCTGCCGGCAAGGGAGTGAGCAGCGAAGCACAGACTCAGAACTGTTAGAAGTCGGCTCCACTGAGGGACGTCACCCCAGAGGCCAAGCGGGGGGTGAAGCCCCTGCAGAGACAGTGTGGTCTCAGGACCCATGCGGACACAAAAAGACCAGGGGTGTCTGAGTGCGACCGAGCTCCCAGGTCTCAGAGAGAAGCCGGCGGGAGAGACGGAGCTGAGCTGTGGTGTCTCTCGGCGCGGGGTTACCTTGGGCTGTGATCTGAAGCACAGCTGGGCCACTGATCTGTGAGCGGGGACCCCACGGGCGGGAGACCTGGAGAGACCCCCTCCTCTCTCCTCCGGGAGGAGTGGCACGGGAGCGGCTGCAGGAATCTGCCGGGTTCAGAGATTCTAAATGGGGCCACGCCAGAGACAGAGACACTCGTTCACAGGCCGGGTGAGCTCGGAGAGCGGCCGGAGACCAGGAGATGGGAGGGACTGCTTTTCTCTGAGGCGCGCTGAGGACTGAGGCCCCAGGCTCTTGGCTCCTCCGGGTGGGAGACTGGGAGCCGCCATTTTCAGTCCCATCCTCCAATGAGGTACGGAAAACATTCAGGGACCAAAAGCTCC
>LNAC01002047.1:0-10722 GCA_002007465.1 Ailurus styani
GCGCGCGCGAAGTGAGAGGCGGGAAGGGGGAACAAGCTGATTGGTCCTGAGGGCCCGCTCGTGCAAGAGAGGGGAACAAGAAAGGGAAAGGTAGGAAAGCCATCATGGCGTCTCTATTATTTCTATAAGCCAAGCAGTGACAGTAAAGCAAAAGAGCAATTAATATGCGACTAATAACCCGATTAACAACCTAATTTATACCTAAAAGCCAGTGGTTTACAGAAAAGCAAAAAAAGCGGTTAGTTATCCTATCTACCTTCTAGGGGAAGGGTCTTTCANNNNCCTAATTGTTAGAAATCCTACTATCCTTTTCCCTTGGGATAAAGCTTCCATTCACCTCTATCAATAAAATGACCACAACCATGTTGATTAATTAGTCCATGCCCAAATCCTTAGGCTGAAGCACTAAACAAAAAAATCACTCTAGCCCATGATAGTTACTTGGCTTTCCATCACTTAAACTAAATTTACATCACAATGGTAATCTCAACCAAAGAGAATAACTTTTTTTTTTGAGAATAACATTTTATTAAAAATTACTATTGGGGCACCTGGGTGGCTCAGTTGGTTAAGCATCTGACTCTTGATTTTGGCTCAGGTCAGGAACTCAGGGTCCTGAGATCAAGCCCTTTGTTGGACTCCCTGATCAGCAGGGAGTCTGTTGAGGATTCTCTCCGTCCCTCTGCCCCTCTTCCCCCTCTCTCTCTCTCTCTCTCCCTTTCTCTAAAATAAATAAATCTTTAAAAACATTACTATTACAATGGGAGTTGAAGTAAATCACCTTGTATATTTCTCTCCTCACTTAAGAGGCAGCCAGGTTGGGCGCCTGGGTGGCTCAGTGGGTTAAAGCCTCTGCTTTCGGCTCAGGTCATGATCTCAGGGTCCTGGGATCGAGGCCCGCATCAGGCTCCCTGCTCAGCGCGGAGCCTGCTTCCTCCTCTCTCTCTGCCTGCCTCTCTGCCTCCTTGTGATCTCTCTCCCTCTGTGAAATAAATAAATAAAATCTTAAAAAAAAAAAAAAAGAGGCAGCCAGGTAGAGGCAAGATCATACCTTAGGGCCAGATGGAACTGGGTTGTTGTTTTTTTCAGTAGGCACCATGCCCAACGTGGGGCTTGAACTCATTACCCTCAGATTGAGAGTCACATGCCCTACAGACTGAGCCAGCCAGGTGCCCCCAGAACTGGATTCTAATCCCTCCTATCTGTCTCCCCGACTTAATGACTACATGACCTCTGGAAAGTTACTTAAACCAGACCTCTGTTTCCCTATCAGTACAATGGGATACCACTCCTCCTCCTAGAGCACTGTGATAGGAACTCAGTAAGCAGCTAAATATGAGACCAACACATTGTCAGGCTATATAGCAAGCACAGAGATGTTGGCTTAAAAAAAAAAAACTATTCAAATTAAATTCCTTCTATTACCTTCATCCTCACTGCTTATGCACATGCTTAAATCTCTCCCATGTAATTTTTAAAAAAGATTTTATGTATTTATTTGAGAGAGAGAGAGCACAAGCCTGTGTGCATGCAGGGGTGGGGGGAGGGGACAGAGTCTGATGAACAATCACAACCTGAGCTAAAACCAAAAGTTGGCCACCAGACCCACTAAGGCACCCAGGTGCCCTTCCCAGGTCATTTCTAAAGGTTCTCTGTACACAATTTCCCCCCACTGAGAAAGACTCCAGCTACAGCATTCTCTCTCCAACCCCTCACCAGCAAACCTCAACAAAGAATAGCCTACACTCATTTTGTCCACTTCATCCATTCTATCGTCTGACATCTCCATCCACCAGTGCAGTGAAATCCCTTTGGAAAAGTTTGCCAGTGACTTTTAACTGCTATATGTTGTCTTTAGCCTTCTTATCAGTCTCTTTGTAGCATTTAAAATAGGATAAGCCCTCCCTTATTACAGCTTCTGCAGATTGGGGAGGGGCAAGAGGGGAGGTGGGAGGACAAGGACACACATACACCATCCTCCACTCACTCTATTATGGTTAACTCCACCCTCCACCCTGAACTCCTTTCTGTGTTCCTCCAGAGCCAAAACCTTCACTACTGGTATACTACAAGATAATTTCTTTGGTTGTTTTTCCTTTCCACCAGACATAGACACCATGGGAAATTTCATCCAACTATCCTTAACAATGTCTCAGAAATACAAAACAAGGACCTCTCTCCCCTGAATCCAAGTCCAGTAAATCTAAGTGCCCACCAGGCAGAACCATTTGGAGATAATCCTCAAATTCAACAGAAACAAAACTGAATCTAAAAGTTAATAGGGATAAAAATGAATCTTTCCTCCAAAATCTGCTTCTCTACCCAACAGTCCCAACCCTGGCTCATTCAATCCATCCATGGTCCTGCTTGCCTTTTTCCGGCCAGCACTGACCACCACCAACCCTCAAAGAGCTTACAAGTGCAAGAGAGAACAAGTATACAGATGGCTCTAATACCACAGGCCAGGTACTACTAAAAAAAGGGAAGCACAGGCCACCACCACAGCCTTTGAACAAATACAGCAGAATCCAACCCTTTAACAGGGCAAAGGGTAAAAGGGGAAGCAGAAAAGGAGAGCATTGGGCACCTGGGTGGCTCAGTGGGTTAAAGCCTCTGCTTTCAGCTCAGGTCATGATCTCAGGGTCCTGGGATCGAGGCCCGCATCGGGCTCTCTGCTCAGCAGGGAGCCTGCTTCCTCCTCTCCCTGTCTCTCTGCCTGCCTCTCTGCCTACTTGTAATCTCTCTCTCTGTGTCAAATAAATAAATAAAATCTTTAAAAAAAAAAAAAAAGAAAGAAAAGAAAAGGAGAGTATCTCCTACACAAGCCCTGCCCTCCATTGTATGGCCTGCATCAGAATCCCAGGAGCCATCCTCAGCCCTGCCTCTCCACATCTGTGTGGGTACCAATTATGGTCTATCTGACTTGCTGAGGATCTTTTATATCCATTCTCTGGTATTCCCAAAGTTACTATCCTAAATCAAGCTTTGGTCCTTTCTTGCCTAAATTACTCCTAAATTACTCCAATAGTCTTTGCTGATTTACTCACCTTTAGTTCAACTCTCTCAATTCTCTTCTATATCCACAAAAATGCAAAACTTTTTTTAAAAAGATTTGTTATTTATTTATTTGAGACAGAGAAAGAGCAAGCACACAGGGTAAGGGAGGGGCAGAGGGAGAGGGAGAAGCAGACTCCCTGCTGAGCAGGAAGCCTGTCATGGGAATCAATCCCAGGACCCAGAGAACATAACCTGACCCATTGCTCTGAAGGGAAATGTAGGGTTAGATTCCTATGAGGCTTTGATCACACATTAGACGGGATGTTCAGGGAACAAACAAATGCAGCAGCAACTTCCTACTCCTCAGATTTCAGCCACGGTGCTATGATCCCAGACTCCGATTCTTCAGTTTCCTATTTGTAGCAGAAATGGCAGCACCTCCAGCAGTGGTGTTCTGGGACACATCCCAGGGGATGAGTCCCTGGGGACCCAGCCAAGAGCCTGCTCTCCAATCTTCAACAGCTCCAGTATCAAATCCCTCTCTGCTTAAGTTAAGCAGGGAAGTGGCCATTATCTGTAATTGAATCTTGGCTGATAAAATTATCAAATATAAACTGGTAACAATGATGAATGGAAAAGAAACCTGGCATACAAATACCAGATGTAAATTAAATGAAGGTTTTATTCATACCTGTTTGCCTTTTGAGTAATCCTTTCTAACCACCAGTTCCTTGGTGTATCTTCATGAAATTAACTTGAATGACTCAAAATTCATTTTGTAATATTGAGTAGAAATTACTAATTGAGCCATTAAACAAACTAGCCAGCCACCCAGAGCTACTTATTCTTACTGGTCTACTATACTAGAAGCTCCCAATAACCTACTTAACTGATTAACCAGATAAGGGATACATACTATATATTATCTCTGAAAAACGCCACTGCTACAAAAAACACAACACAGTGGAGACTAGTTTATTATGTCTAAGTACCAGTTGAACTGCAAGCTTAGCAATCAAGTGTTTATTTGCAATCCAGTTTATGCCAGTTTTGCCAATTATCTGACATAATTAAATAGATGCAGTATGAATACAACAGTGTTATTGTTTCTATAAGATTTAAGTTGACTCTTTTGGAATGATCCTGTAAAGATGAAATAATTTTTTTTTTTAAAGGGAAGGGGGGAAAAAGGGGGAAGAGGGATGTCAAATGAAGAGTGGGAACTGCAACATAAAAGATCAGGGGGTAGAGGGATTTGTAAAATCTAGGATTCCAGCTCATATTACTTCAAGTGTTTAACTCTCACTCTACTTCAAAAAAATAGAAACTTAAAGTCGTAGATGCTGTATTGTAGGTGTGGTTTACGTGGAGGGGAAATGCAGGACTCCAGTGTGTATTCAAAGAAAAGGCTCTGCCCTACAACAAAAGATAGGCAAATGATTGCAAAAGTTTTAAATAGAAAAAATATAAAAAGAATAAATATTGTAAAAAAAAAAGAATAAATATTGTAAAGGAAACAACAAAAAGCATTATTGTGTCATGATTTCAGGCTCATGAGATGGAGCCCCGCTTCAGGCTCCACACTCAGTGAAAAGTCTGCTTTTCTCTCTTCCTCTCCTTCTGCCCCTCCCTGCCCACTCATGTGTGAGAGCTCGCACACTCTCCCGCATGCTCTCTCTCTAAAATAATTTTTTTAAAAAAGATAACAAACTTACTCAAGGTCATATCGTTTTGAAAAGAAAATTATAGGTATAACTGAGATTTTGCTATAAAGATTAAGTAGACAGGAAGGGAGAAAGGGAGGCTTGGGTCCTTGAAATATGCTTCCATCTAACTTTGGGTACAGAATCCAAAAGTAAAAAGAACTCCTCCCAGGATAACTGCCTGGTTTGACCAAAATCAGAAGGAAAATGACAACAGTAATAAAGATTGGACAACTGACCAGGAAATCCTTCCCCTTTGTCAGAAACTGAAAATCCAGAAGGCTAAGGAATCCTAGCAAAGTTGGCAATACAAGGTAGTATGTACTTCAGAGTCAAATTCTAGGTACAAATAAATGCTCTCGGAGTTCCTAAGGAAAAGAAAAGACCACAGATGGCCACTGTGGGAAAGGGCAGAGTAAAGAGGTGAGTGCAAAACACGCCTTGAAAATAAGTGGCATTTGGGTCAAAGAAAGTTGAGCTATCCTTCTACAGGAGACCGGTAGCACACAATAATAATACTAACATAAATAATAACTTATTTAGTCCTGCCAAGAGCACTAACAAGATAAGCATTATTAACCCTATTCTGTAAGTGAGGAACTGGAAGCTCAGAAGAGTTTTCTCAAACTTTTTAGTATCGGGACTCCTTTACACTTTTGCATTTTCCTGAGGGGCCCCTGGGTGGCTCAGTGGGTTGAGCGTCCAACTCTTGATCTTAGATTAGGTCTTGATCTCCGATTGGGCTTAAGCCCCATGTTAAAAAAAAAAATTTACTGAGGGACCCAATAGTAAGAACTTTTATGTGGGATATATATTTACCAAAAGAGAGGAATTTTTTAAATTATAAATTAAAAGATAAATTTAAAATCTCCATATGTATGAAATGTTTA
The DNA here is from genome assembly GCA_002007465.1 of Ailurus styani. Taxonomy (NCBI): domain Eukaryota; kingdom Metazoa; phylum Chordata; class Mammalia; order Carnivora; family Ailuridae; genus Ailurus; species Ailurus styani. Next base: position 5,591 of record LNAC01002047.1, read on the forward strand.
AGATAATTTTAAATTATTCATCAGTTAAAGGCAACAATGGTTCCCAACCTGGGGTGATTTTTGTCCCCTGTGGGAAACTAGCAATGTCTGTATTTTTATTTGTCACAACCGGAGGAGTGCTAATGGCATCTAGTGGGTATAGACCAGGGACACTGCATAACATACAATATATAAGAAGGCACCCAAAACAAAGAATTATTCATCCCTGTCAAGTGTGCAGAGGTTCAAAAATCCCTGTTATGGGGCCTAAAGAAGCTATAGCATATGTTCAATAATAGACATTGTATGATAATGTTCATGCTAGAATTTTTGTAACAGCTAAAAATCAAAAGCAACTAAAATGTCCATTTACAGGAGAATCAATAAATAAGAGTATATTCAACCAATTCACAGCAGTGAAAATGAAACAAAAGCTATTCCCAACAAAAAACATATGAACCTTAGAAAGTTAAGTCTTGGACTATTCAAAGCACATGTCTATTTTTACAAATCTAAAAAATAAAATTTAATATCTTCTTAAATGATAAATGCATATAAAATAAATCCATCTTTTTAAAGCAAGGGAATACTGGGGTGCCTGGCTGGCTCAGTCAGTAAAGCATAGGACTCTTAATCTTCAGGTTGTGAGTTTGAGACCCACACTGGGCATAGAGTTTTAAAAAATAATAAAATATTTTTATGTGAGATTTTAAAAAATAATAAAATATTTTTATGTGAGATTGAGCCCTGCACCAGGCTCCGTGCTTAGTAGGGAATCTGCTTGGGATCCTCTTCCTCTCCCTTTGCCTCTCCCCCCATATGCAGGGATTCTTTTAAATCTTAAAAAAAAATAGATAAAGCAAGGGAATATGAACACAAAAATCAAGACAAGATTGCTAAAGGAAAGCAGGTGGGATAGAAGAAAATCACATAATTGTATCTGGGTGAATTCATAAGACTGTATCATGTCTTTTGTGTACCTCAAGCCTTAAATAAAACTTTCAAATTGATGAAACAACCAATACAAGTAATATATTTCTGAAAATACCTAGGAAATTGAAATATACTTTGAATTAAACTAAAAAACTTTTTTAACTTCTATGCTAAAACCATTCTTTAATACAATCTTTCTGCAATACCAAACAATCACTTACAGCTTTTCATTTTGGCAATTCCATATTTTTTTACAATAAATGTAAAAAATAGGACCTGCATGGCCAATGAAGACTCAACACAGGGCTTTAAAAGCTGTTTTCTAACTATATTTTGTGACATTATTTTAATTGAAAGCCTGTGATTGTGTTATGTATTTGTATTCAAGTACTTAAAATGGCAATTAAATTGCTTGGGTCTCCTCTTCTTAGTCTTAACTCTGTTATACAACCAACAACATAACTACATAACTAAATATCTTTAAATTTACAGATTAAATGAACAATCAAGTATGGCTCCTTTGGTAAAATAATGGACTTTTAAATAATCATCAATTATAACATCCACAATGATTTTACCATTAAAAGGTAATTTGTGTAAAAAATCATTTGTATGCTAGGGTAAAAATCTTTTCTAGCTATGTGAACGATGCATCCTACCAATACCCTTTGATCTGGTAGGAAATTTTGACATAAATGCATCATTAATTGCAGAAGAAAAGAAAGTTTACAAACAGCAATAATTCTAAGTAATAAATCTTTTTATCTAGGAAGTAGTTCATAGTGTTTCATAAAAGTAATTTCTCACATTGCAATGCAGGAAAATGTCATATCAGATCTCACTATTTAATCTGTCAAAGGTACAGAGAATAAATACAGTCAAAGAAAAAAAACTCAGTAAGTATAAATGCAGACATAGTGTGAAATCCTTTTGAAGTAAAAAATAAATTCTAAAGTAATATGGATACTACATGGAATTGTAAATTACCTGATAGACGATTATCACAAGGCAGAGAAAGCATTATCTTGACATTAAGTTTATTTTTTAAGAATGGAAAATACTAATTAAAAATGATCAACATTTTCTTTACTCCTGGACTCTCTTTCTAAATCTACTATTTTAAATTTAAAGCCAAACATAATCTCTAACCTGCATATCAATAAAACATCTAAGCATAGAACAAAAAAATGCTTTAAAAGTTTTAAAAAGGGGGCGCCTGGGTGGCTCAGTGGGTTAAGCCTCTGCTTTCGGCCCAGGTCATGATCTCAGGGTCCTGGGATCGAGGCCCGCATCGGGCTCTCTGCTTGGCAGGGAGCCTGCTTCCCCCTCTCTCTCTGCCTGCCTCTCTGCCTCCTTGTGATCTCTCTCCCGCTGTGAAATAAATAAATAAAATCTTTAAAAAAAAATAATGAAGAATATTTTAAGAATAGGTCATTAAAAGCAAGGTCAAAGAAAACTAAAAAAAAGGAAAACTTTAATTTTTCTTTTTCAATAACTCAAAGGCAATAACATAATCTGATTCTAATTTTTCATATGAATATATCTTAGTCTACCTTCCAGNGAGCTCTCTCTCTCCTTCTCCCCTCTAAAATAAATAATTTTTTAAAAAGTTATGAAAAATGTAAAAATAATTTTAAAAACATGCAAACTTGTATCTGATTGAGATTCATGACCATTATGAAAATAGCTAAGAAGAGAAACTATGGAATTTTCTAAAATTTCAGTTAAAAAAGAAAACTTCATTCTCTGTTAATGCCAACTTTAGGAAAATCACAAAACTACACAGAAATATGGGTCCAGACAGGAGCAAAAAATTATCCAATCAAGGCCAACTAACATTTCTGCATGAACAGGAAAAAAAAAGATCATTCTCCTAAAACTGTGAATTTAGAAACCTCATTTGCTTTCTAAATCCCTATTATTATGCAGGGGGATTGATAAGGACACACAAAACAGCCAAAGAAAAGAAAGCAATTTCAAGTTTCCAAAACTTGCATCGCACATTAATTGTGAGTTCCAACTAAGAAGTTTGCCAGGCTTGAATTGTCTCCTCCATCAGAAGACTTGAGGAGGAGCCCTGGTACAGGCAAGACCTACCCGAATCTCCAAGTTCCGATACCCAGACTCCACCCACCTGTTGCAGCATCCTGACAACCACAGGCCTGCGTCACCCACTGAGCACCCGACACCCTGCAGCAGGCTTGCTAGCCAGCCCCTCACCTGGACTTTTAGAATGCACCACCTGCATGCGATCCCTGGAGCAGATCAGCTCAATGACTGCGATGGAACCCATATTAACTACCACCAGCTCTACAGTGAAGCCCATTTTACATTTACAACTGAGATTACCTAAACTATCACTTCTCAAGAACTCATGAGAAGCCAGGTAAATAATTTATTATTAATTTCAAGCATAAAATATCTAAAATTTGAAATATCTTGAAAACATATTTAAATTTAATTTTGTATGAAAACTTTGAAATTATTTCACATAAGCCATACACGGTATCAGCTATACAGAGGGGAGAGAAAAAACGGTTGGAAAATATCAGACACAATAATCTGACAGTCCTTCCTTATTCCATTATTAATGAATGCAAGGGACATTATTTTAAAGGACCATAACAATTTGCACATTTTTTTGGTAACTACCTGTCCAAAAAACCAAGCTTTCAGGAAAAGGATTTACTATATTCTCATCCTGTATGCAATGTTGGCATAGTGCCTTGCAGAGGTATTTGTAAATAATTTATTCTTTTAATCTTAATACCAATACAGGGTTTCTTTAACATTCAAACTACATCTAAACACATGAAAGTATTTTCGACATCTCCTGAGATGAGTTTAACTTTCTTTAAAATCTCAAATATTGGGCGCCTGGGTGGCTCAGTGGGTTAAAGCCTCTTGCCTTCGGCTCAGGTCATGATCTCAGGGTCCTGGGATCTAGGCCCGCATAGGGCTCCCTGCTCAACGGGGAGCCTGCTTCCTCCTCTCTCTCTGCCTGCCTCTCAGACTACTTGTGATCTCTCTCCCTCTGTGAAATAAATAAATAAATAAAATCTTTAAAAAAAAATCTCAAATATTTAACCAAACAATAATTACAAATATAATCATGATTAAAACACAAAGGAAAATCATAATCAGTTACCCAATGCTTCTCCTTGATTTAAAATATGATTTTAATAAATACAAGTCCAAACCCTCATCAATGTTCATGAAAATAAACTCTATCACATTTTGTTTGTTCAATTCATAATTTTTCTTTGTTGTTGACAGCCTGGTCTTTTGCAGAGTAATATGGGCCATCTGCACAAATTCCTTCAACAGTATTATACTAAAGACTATCCTCATTGACAACTCTTTGAACACTGAAATCTTATTAAAATGAATCTTTTTAAAAAATTCCATTTGTTTGGTTCTTTACTGTGCTGTAACATACAATACTTCATTTTCATTCTTAAAAGTTTTCTGTGCTATTAGCCAGCTGTGATTATTCCCATTTGAGAGATGATGAAACTAAGGCTCAGAAATGGAAACCACTCCCCTGAAGTCAAACAGCAAGTAGGTGCAATGAACTGACCGCACATTTAGTATCCCCAAAACCCAGACCCCCAATATAAATGACCTCTTTGCTAGGCTCTTCAGCTACCACAAAAGAGCAAACCAAAGCCCACTAAATCAAGAATAAACTTGCAGTACCAAGCCCAGATGGTTTCACAGAATTATGCTCAATGTTTAAGAAACATAATCCAGTGTCATTTAAGCTATTCCTGAGCACAAGGAAAAAAAAAAAACTTTAAAGTCCTTTAAGAAGCAAGCCTAAATGGGTAACAAAACTTGAAAAATGGCCCAAGAAAACTGCAGAACAATTTTATATAAGAGTATTGATGAAAATCCTTCTAAAAAATGAAGAAGCGGGCAACCCTCTTGGCCCCCTCCTTCTTCGGGTGCTTTGTACTATTGCTCAAACTTTGCTTTGCAGCCCACCACAAAAAAAAAAAAAAAAAAAAAANAAATAATAAACCATGGGGTGCCTGGGTGGCTCAGTTGGTTAAATGTCTGCCTTCCGCTCAGGTCATGATCTCAGGGTCCTGGAATCGAGCCCTGCAGCGGGCTCCTTGGTCAGCAGGGAGTCTGCTTCTCCCGCTTCCTCTGCCGTTCCTCCTGCTTGTGTGCTCTCTCTCTCTGTCAAATAACTAAATAAAATCTTTTTTTTTTTT
>LNAC01002047.1:13752-39544 GCA_002007465.1 Ailurus styani
AAAGATATTTCTCTATGTTAGTTCATAAACTAAAGACATTCCTAATAAAACTATCAATAGCTTCTCGGAACTTGACAAATTGATTCTAAAGTTAAATATAACGAGGGAAAATAAACAAGAACAGCCTGAAAACATGTTATAGAGCTACAACAATTAAAACACTGAGGTAATGGTACATAAATAGATCACTATATAGAAATAGAATCAAGCTAAATGACTTTTAATAATATACTGGTTAAAATAGCTATAGTAGATGCATAACATGTAATAGTGTGGGATCATTTTAAAAAGAGGGAGCTCTACATGTATTCATATTTTAAAAATCTCATTCAAGGGCAGCCTGGGTGGCTCAGTCACTAGGCAACTGCCTTCGGCTCAGGTCATGATCCCGGGGTCCTTGGATTGAGGCCCACACGAGGCTCCCTGCTCCGTGGGGAGCCTGCTTCTCCCTCTCTCTCTGCCTGCTGCTCTGCCTACTTGTATGCTCTCCCTCTCTGCCAAATAAATAAATAAAAATCTTTAAAAAAAATCACATTCCAATTACAGTGTTAAATGAAAAAGTATTCAGAACAAGTATAGACACTATGATCTGTATAAAAAATGTACACATATACACATATAAGCTTTATAGAATATCCTACATAGAATATGTAGAATATCTCTGAAAAGCCCTAAAAGAAACTGTTTAACAGTGGTTAACCAAAAAAAAGGAAACTGGCTGTCTGATGGCAAAAGTGAGAATATGTATTTTTTACCCACTTATATCTTCTCTTTTTTTAAGATGTATTTATTTGAGAGGGAGCACACACACAAGGCAGAAGGAGGAGGGGTGCACCACAGAGGGAAAGAATCTCAAGCAGACTCACCACCAAGTGAGCACAGAGCCGGATGCAGTGCTTGATCTTATGACCCTGAGATCATGACCTCAGCTGAAATCAAGAGTCAGACACTTAACCGACTGAGCCACCCAGGCGCCCCCCCATTTTTATCTTCTGAATTGTATATGTTTTTGTATACAACAACATTGCCCATTTTGTGGCATTGCCCATTTAAAATATTTATTTAATATACATTTATACTATAATGATTTTAATAAATTAAATTATCAAAAAGGAATGAATTTACCTATCTCAGATCCAAATTCCTCCTACTAGTGCAAGCTGCCCTGAATGTTGAGTAAAGTGTCCAAATTTCAGGAGATAGTTACTTTTGAAAGTTAAATAAAAACAAAATGGGTGAGATGAGCAGCCCACAAAAAAAAAAAAAAAAAAAAAAAAAAAAGGACTGTACCATTAGTCTTCCCCTCAAAGCGACTCCTGTGTCCATCCTAAGTATCTGATGCCTTTCCAAAACAGAACAGAAGCAACCAGGCTAATGTTGAATCAGAGACAAACACCCTTAGGACTGATATTTGAAAAAATGTCTGGTGAAAAACTAGTTAGAAGATGGAGATAAAGACAGAGCCAAAGTGAAGAATTTGACTTCTTCAACATATTCAACAGGAGGAAACGTACCTGCAGGAAAGAATATTCTAATGAGAAAAGTCAATACTCTGGAGGGTCAGAGAAGCCCCACAGGTAAAAAATAGTTAAGATTACTCCTCAATGGGGGCACCTGTGTGACTCAGTCATTAAGCATCTGCCTTGGGCTCAGGTCATGATCCCAGGGTCCTGGGATCCAGCCCTGCGCTGGGCTCCCTGGTTGGCAGGAAGCCTGCTTCTCCCTCTTCCACTCCCCCTGCTCGTGTTCCCTCTCTCACTGTCTTCTCTGTGAAATAAATACATTTTTTTTAAAATCTTAAAAAAAAAAACTATCACTATATGTTTCCTTTAATTTTGTTTAAGTCCCACTATAACTAGACAAATTTAGCAGAAAGACATCCCTGCATAATCCCTAATTCATCCAAAATTCTTTCTTTTTTTTTTTTTTAAGATTTTATTTATTTATTTGACACAGAGAGAGAGATCACAAGTAGGCAGAGAGGCAGGCAGAGAGAGAGGGGGAAGCAGGCTCTCCACTGAGCAAAGAGCCAGATACGGACGGGGCTCGATCCCAGAACCCTGGGATCATGACCTGAGCCGAAGGCAGAGCCTTAGCCCACTGAGCCACCCAGGCACCCCCATCCAATATCATTTCTATCTCTTTAATTCATGTCACAGAGCAGTATTTAATAAGGGATATTAGGATTTTCCAAATTATCATGCTATGGGCAACCATCAGTGAAACATTCATTATCAACATGCATAAGTAGGGCACAAAAAGATACAATTCTATTTCAGCAATAAAGATGAAAAACAAGGTAAGCTTTAATAATGTAGACAGGGAAGAAAAAATAAAATACAGACTAGGAGAGGAAATATGGATCACCATGCAGTGGAAGACTACTGTGAAGGTGAAATGTACATCCCACTTTGACAGGGGTCCCCAAAACACAGCTATGAGAAATCTGGGCTCTATCCAGCATTTAATAAAGGTATTATTTTTCCTATTTGCAATACCTAAATTAATGTACAAGAAGTTCGTTTTTCAACTAGTCTCTCGGATTATAAATGTAACAGTGCTCATTCTAAAAAATTTTTAAGAAGGAAAATAAAAATTACCAGTAATCTCACTATTCTGGTGTATTTTTTCTAACATATGTACATTTATAAACACGTTTAAACACAAGTAGGCTCATGTGATGTATAAAATTTTGTATAATGCTTTCTTTCATTAAACATAGGTTTAGAATAATTCTAACATTTTAAAATATTTATCCAAGGGTGCCTGGGTGGCTCAGAGGGTTAAAGCCTCTGCCTTCAACTCAGGTCATGACCTCAGGGTCCTGGGATCCAGGCCCGCATCAGGCTCCCTGCTTAGCAGGGAGCCTGCTTCCTCCTCTCTCTGCCTACTTGTGTTCTCTATCTGTCAAATAAATAAATAAAAATCTTAAAATAAAATAAAATAAAATAAAATAAATAAAATAAAATAAAATATTTATCAAGTTACAAATATCACAGTGTGCAGTTAAATAGCCCTTATGCTAGATACTCAGGTTATTTCTAATATTTTGTTAGCAAAATAGAAAGAGATCAGTATTTCACTGATGGAGACCAAACAGCACCAAGCCTTCCTTCCAGAGGTTCTGGTGAAGTGAATAAATGAGAACCTCAGCTCTGATCTACTGAACATGACATTACATCCTTACCAAGCCAGGCTCCTTAATTCAACTCTTCACAAACACTCGTTTGCCTTGATCCCTTTGTTACCATTTTTGGAATTTTGTTTGGTTTGTAACAAATTGAGAAAATAAAAGTGATTAGAGGCCAGCCTTAAAATTCAGTGACTTACCGCACACTTGCAGTGAGCTTTGCCAAATAGGGTAGAAGAATGAATATTGCCTATTAGTGCCCCCAGAGAAACCTAGAGGATAAGACCTAAGGTAGGGTCTGACTTGGATTTTTCTTAACCTGACCTTAAGCAACTCTCCTTTGAGACCAGGCCAGAATTTCTACACAGAACTAGCTTTCAGTGACAGTCATTTCTTTTAACAGGAAAGGTAGAGGACAGCTATACACACTTGGACTTCCAATCAGACAGAAATTAGAAAACAGCAATTGTGCTTCAAAAAGGGGGGAGAACTTAATGTAAATGAAGCATTTTCCTCATATAGCCTTAGAGCTGTGTTGTTCATACTAAAGCCTGCAATCCTACCCAATTTGGATTATATCAATATTTTTATAACATGTGATATGGAACAAAATAGAAAATATCAGAGTACAGCACAGTGTACAAAGGTGGCAAAGTATTGTTTTGTGAAATGTTTGTTTCAGTTGTATATGTGTGTGTGTGTGTGTGTGTGTGTGTATTGGATCAAGTTGGGTAAAATCACTTCCTACTGTGTGCCTTAGTTTTAATTTCCTTAATTTTTTCATATATACAGAAGTCATTAATTTATACAACAAATGTTTATTGAGTAACTATACTATAATATTGATGAGACAACAGTATCCTGGACTGATAGAAATGAATAAAAATACTTGGGTCCCTGCCCTTGTAGAATTCTTACAGCTTAGAAACTATCAAATAATCATGTAAATATAGAGCAACAGTGTAACTAAACATTCATGCTCAAAATAACCCTTTTTCATGAAATGTTGGGAGTCACTGATCTATTGTGTTCATTGCTATATGCTTGCTATATACTTAAGTGTTATGGAAAGAAACAATTGGGGAATTAAGGTAGATTATCATTAGGAAAGCTGATTTAGATTGGGGGAGAGGTGCACATGACAGGTCAGGATTCTCTAAGTACGTTCAAGCAGAGACTGGAATGATGTACCAAAAGGAAAGTGGGAATAAAGTCTGACAGAAAACAGCACTTTCAGCAAGGGCCTGTACACTCTGAGAAAAAGAAAAGCCAATGGGCAAAGAGGAAAACTAAAACCATCTAGATAAGGTTTGTGGGTTGCTTCGGATAAGAAGAGATAATGCAGGAATTTTAAGTCTCCTGAGAGCAATGAGAATGATCCAATTTGCATTTTAAAAGATCATGAGTGGAGCAGAAATAGGAAGGAGGCTGGAGTGGCTACTGAGATGATGCCAAGCAGAAACAAGAGAACTGACCTAATACATCTTTTGGAAGCAGAAATGATAAGGTTTGGGGACAGTTTGGATGTGATGAGGGCTGAGAAGCCATGAGATACCTGGGATAACTCACAGGTTTCCCCAAGTGAGCAGTGAAATGGGAGGAGATGCATAAGAAACCCAGAGAAGCAGTGCTGAGAGGAAAGATCCCAGTTCACCTAGTTACAGTTAACAAGTAGAGATGTCAAATTAATAACTATAACTGGATAGAGATCTAAAAAAAGAAGACAGCATCAAAAGGGTTTTGATGACACATGATTCTGCTCTGTAAGTATTTACCCTCAATAATAAATAACACGCAAAAAATCCTAAAATAAATTTTAAAGATTCTATGGAGCAACAGCTCATAAATACCATAGTAGCTGAAGCCACTGTGTATCTAAAAATGTAGAGCAACAGTGTAACTAAACAGTCATACTCGAAACAATCCTCTTCCAGGAAATGGTAGAGAATCACTTGTCTATTGTGTTCACTTGCTGTATGCTCCACATCTAACATAGCACATGACACATAGTAGATGTTAAAATACTTACTGAAGAAATATACCCACTACTAGGCAGAATAAACTACCCAGCAAAAATAAGACAAATAGTGCAAATAACAAGCAACTGTGCAAGGAAAAACTCTGTACTATGAAACATACAAATGTACTAGAGCAAAGACATTTCTCAGGGAAAAAGGAAAATGAGTTATTTACACTATCATACCCTAAGAGTATCAGAGCTAGATTCTGTTCCTAAGAACCAGCTTAATTTCAATACCAGAAATTCCATCCCTAGACAACCAAGGGTAAAATATGCTCACCATTCCCTATTATCCCTAGATATGAGAAAGAATTAAAATGTAATAAAAGTTTGATATTTGAAGCTATAGTAAAATCTCATCTAGGTTCTTAAAACAAACAAAGAGGTTAGAAGGAATTTTATTAAAATAAAAATGGCAATTACTGATGATGTTTCTTTATTCCCTTGTTCACAAAAGTCATACCGATACATAGAAAATTCAGAAAAGGCACACAGACACAGAGAAAAATTACCTGTAAGTCCATCACCCAGAAGTAATTAACCACTTTCAACATTTTGCATAGAACTTTTTCTAAAAAAAAAAAAAAGAACTTTTTCTGTGCATACATGGGGGTAGAGAGTAAACAGTAATCTACAACTAATCGTATAATGTTTAAGACTATGAAGGAGATTACAAAATGCTGCTATAGCTAGTATACAGTATTGAGGGAAGACTAACTTGAAGAAGTAAAAACTGAGCTAAGTAAACTATCTGAAGGATGAGATGTAATTAACCAGACAAAGAAGCACAGTTCAGGGTAGCAGTCAAGGCAGACGGAACAGAATGTGAGCAGGGTACCACCCCCACCTGGCCAGGAAATTGGGGAGAAAGTTTGGGGAAAGAAGGGGATTGGCTGGGCAAAGCCTTACTGAGAGAGCTGAGAGGATCCTCAGGGAAAGGATGGGATTGTTCTAACTACTTATTCGGGGAAAGGATTAGGCCCTGCAAGTGCAGACTTCTGTGATCAGCACCTTCTCCCAAACGGCATGGAGGGTAGGGAAATGAGAATCTTTGGGGGTGTGCAATACAATATTTTAAAGACAATAATGCAAATACTTTAAATTTATATTTTAGGTTCCACAAAACCTTCTAGATTGGTAGCAAGTGAAGAAAAACAGTGACTTTAACTCTTGTACAACCCCCAAGAAATTCATATTAGAAATGGAAGTGGGCAGAGCAGCACTGAATATTCATAATAACAAAAAAATAATATAAATTTTAAAAGAATGAAAGACCTGCATTAGACACTGAGTTTAATGAGAGTATGGAATATACCTGTTTTATCATCATATCTCTAATAAATATATAACAAATTAGTATCAAGGTAATAATCATTTGCTGTATGAAGAAAAACTGGCTAACATAAAGGGATGATCTTAAAACACATCACTATCCACAGGACAAAGCCCCACACAGAGACTTCTGGTCTCTAGAGAAATGGACCTGGTGGTGGAGCAGAGTAGGTCCCTCAAAGGCCTGGAGAGAGTATCCCTCAACTCTAACTATCCCTCCTTCATCCATCTATTCACTCAAGAAAAAAGGTTTAACCCAGCAATTCCACTACTAGGCATATATCCAAGAGTAAAGAAAACACACATACACACTAAAACTAGTTCGTGAATGTTCATAGCACATTATTCAAAATAGCCCAAAAGTACAAACAACCCAAATGCCCACCAATTAATGAATAAACAAAAAGTGATATATCCATACAATGGAATACAAGTCAGCCACAAAAAGGAATAAAATACTAATAGAGGCTACACGATGGATGAACCTTGAAAACATATGCTAAGTGAAAGAACCCAGGTACAAAAATCCACTTATTATATGGTTATACTTATATGAAATGTTCAGAATAGGCAAATCCACTGAGACAGAAAACAGATTAGTCATTGCTTGGGGCCAAAGGGGATGGGAGAGAAAGGGACAATAACTACTAATAGGAACAGGGTTTCTTTGGAGGTGATAAAAATGTTCTAACATTGATTCTGATGATAGCTGCATAAGTCCATGCACATACTAAAACCACTGGATTGTACACTTTAAATAGGTGGATTATATGGTATGTGAGTTATATCTTAATAAAACTGTTATTTAAAAAGAGAGAGGATATTTTATTTTAGCACCCCCAAGCATTATGGTAAATTGCTAGAAAGACAGCAAAGGGGGAAAAAAAAAAAAGAACCTGTTCTCGAAGCCCTAACATTCTAAGGGGTGGCTGGGGGGGAAAGCCAGTCAAGATACAATGACAAAACAATGAGAAAAAGAAAAGAATTGGGCGCCTGGGTGGCTCAGTGGGTTAAAGCTGCTGCCTTCCGCTCAGGTCATGATCCCAGGGTCCTGGGATGGAGGCCCACATCGGGCTCTCTGCTCAGCGGGGAGCCTGCTTCCTCCTTTCTCCTCTCTCTCTACCTGCCTCTCTGCCTACTTGTAATCTCTCTCTCTGTGTCAAATGAATAAATTAAAAAAAAAAAAAAAAGAAAGAAAGAAAAGAATTCACAGACTACCCAAGTTTAGTTAGGCACCTAACTTAGTCCTGGGTGGTTCAGGTGTCAAGTAGAGAACTCAAAATACCAGATTTTCATCATCCTTTATTTGAAATTTAAACCTAAGTAACTTTTCAAAAATTATGTACCTGTTCAGCTTCCTAAAATCTTCATTCTTATAGAAAGGTTAATAATGGATTTTTTAAAAGCATTTGTGCACCTACAACGTTTAAAACATATATTTTTAATTTTAGACAAGCAACCGATTTATCTGTTAATAAAACGAAAAAAGTCTCCGGTTTAAATTGTATTGTACCACCAAGTTCGTGGAGTGTTGTAAAGATTGTATGCAAACTTTTCATAACGCCTTAAATTAGGAGAAAGAGGGCCTAAAAAACCGGAATAGCCGCGTAATGCATTCCAAAGCAAAGCATGGGGGTTTGGGAGGAGACCAGCAAGGCAAAATTTGAGTAATGATCGTAAAGGAGAACCAACTGTTTCAAAGAAAAATGGACCTTTAAGAATTAAAGCCACTAATTTCCATCCACAACACTTCGAAATTATATTAGCAACTGTTACCATAGAAACGGTGAAGCCGAATTTCCCAAGATTAAAAATAAAAATTACAGCAAATTCAAGTGGGTGAAATAGGTCAAAACTTGGTCTGAACCTAGGTGGAACTGAGCCTACCAGAAACTTTCACCGAGATAAGGGTGAACCCACGCCAACTTCTAATCTACATTTCCAAAGCAGGTCTTGATAAATGTCCTTGTGGGGTAATAAACCAAGTGCTAAAAAGAAAAAAAAGTTTTTCCTCTCCTCTCCTGGAGCAGAAACCTTACAAAACCCCCTCCTGAGCATCGCCCACAACCAAAGCCAGCCCGTGCAGACCTGAACCCGGCAGTTTAGGGGAAGACTGACTCAGAGTTCACCCGGAAAGCATCTCAATGTAGCCCTGTTGGTTTCCTTGGCTAAGCCAGGAGGAAAAACCCAAGCTCGAACCCGGAGCCCCAGCCTGCCTGACTCCCTCCTCCACATCCCCACCCTTCGCCACGTCCCGTGCGTGCCTGGCATTCCACGCGGAGCGATCCAAGTCATTTATTAAGCTCCCACTGTCTACACCGCATCGTGGTTTCAGGCACTGCAGGAAGAAATGGCCCCTTGCCGGAAAAACCGAAAGGGCAGCACAGGGGCTGTGGACGAACCCGGGGAGAGGCTGCCTGCCTGCCGCGAGATGTTCTGGAGGGAAGCCCCTGCTTTCACCCCCCGGGTCGTGACAGTTCCAGAGAAGAGATGACACCGAGGGCGCAGCAGGCCGTGCCTCCCTGGAGTCCCCCGCAGACGAGGCTGGAAGGGGAACGGAAAGGAGTCGGCATCCCTGGACCACCAGCGCGCTCCTCTGCCTGAAGGAGCGCGACCCAGACTTCGGCCCCCGGGAGAACGGCGAGCGCGGGGACCGAACCCCCGAGAGGAGAGGGCCGGAGCGGACTGTCAGTGGCTCCCGCCTCCCTCCGCTGCGACCACGGCCGACCGCTCTCCCCCCAGCATGACAGCGGCGGCGGTCGTGGACCAAGCGTCTCCCGCCCCAAGTCTCCGCTGCCCCGGCCGCCGGCACCCCCCGCGGCTCCGAGCAGAGGGGGGCAGTGCCGAGAAGACCGCCCGGGCCCCTCCCCCCACCGTCCCTGTCGCCCGGACTCCGGAAAAGCGGTTACCTGGCGCGCGGGGGGGACCGGGATACGACCCAGAGGAGGAAGATGAGGAGGAAGAGGGTGGCCTCCGGCCCACGGAGATTTGGGAAATTTGGAATACTTGTTCCGCCCTGGGTGACAGCTGTTCGCTGCGCACGCGCACCGGCCCCCAGACGCCTGAGGACTCCGCCGCTCCTCACCCTCCCGTCGAGGGGGTGGGAGGCAGCGGCGAAGGCGCGCGCCCAGCGCCGGCCGGCTCTCCCTACGCGAGGGCGCGCGCGTTGTCACGTGACCACTGGGGCCCGGCCCTTGGTGGGTCACGTGAATTTCCGAACAGTTTAAAGCTGCCTGGCACCTTCCTGCTTTGGGATTAGTCTTCCATGCTGTTCCTAATGTCGGCTAGCTGTCATACATCTTATTCTCTGGGCAGGGGCATACCCACTTTTTCCCAGAGGGGAAGACACGAAGAAGGAAGGAACAGGTGCACAGAACCTCGCCCGGAAGTGCCTACCGAGTTCCCGCAGGGCCGGACCGGAGAGAGTCCACGCGCCACACGTCGTCCGGGGCCGCGACGCGGGCCTGTGGCGGCCTCCGGCGCGCGAACGTCAGAGTGGCGTTGCCATGGGTGGGGCTTCGGGCGAGGATGTCGGGGCTCGCTGCCGGGTAGCCGTGACAGCGTCTTACTGGCCGGGGCTCCTGCGCCTCCCAGCTACGATGGGAGATCCCGAGTGGGACAACGGGACCACCTACCAACCTTTTAACGAGTAATTCTCAAGCAAAACACCGTGTTCCTTGACTAGAAGAGCGAAATTGTCCCATATTCCGAGCACCTAGGTGGAGCCCATCCAGGTGTGCGCTGGAGCTGCGGAGAACCGAGAGTAGCCACAGTAGTAATCGAGGCTGGGGGAGCTCTCAAAAACTAGGGATTGACAGCAGTTTGGCCTGAAATGTAGTAACAGGAAGTGCACGTGTCTCTGGACCCCTGAGAACATACTTAAATTAGCTTGCTACTTCTTGTTACTTCTGCGCTCTAACTCGGCCTTTCAAGGTGTCAGAAGGAATCACATAGACCTTAAGCCTCTGTACTGCCAAAGACAGATGGCTAACACCAGATGTTTTGCAAAGCTCAACAATTATTTTAAAGATTTTATTTATTTATTTGACACAGAGAGAGATCAGATCACAAGTAGGCAGAGAGGCACTCGGAGAGAGAGGAGGAAGCAGGCTCCCTGCTGAGCAGAGAGCCCTACGTGGGGCTCAATCTCAGGGTCCTGGGATGGTGACCTGAGCCGAAGTCAGAGGCTTTAACCCACTGAGCTACCTAGGCAGCCCGACAATTTTTAACTTCTTGCAGAGTACCCACCTGGATCCCTTGCAGTGTTTCCCCTAACGTCCCTCTAGCTAAGACTAGGCAGATCATGACACTCCTGAGCACCTGTGGACTGTCTAATATGCTGAGCTTCCTATTAGAATCCACTGATTTCTCCTTTTTAAAATATCTCAACAGGTCCACTTACCACACCCTTAAAGTCTTTTCTCCCTGGGAAGAGCATATCGAGGTCAAATGAAATGTGGTTAATTAAGTAAGGCTAATGGGATTATTGGGCCACCACATTTCTTGAGTTATTAAATTAGAAACGAGGTTTATGCTGTATTACCCATATACACGTCTGAACTTGCCTAATATATTTTCAAAATGTGTATACTATAAGGATCCCAACCGTCCTTACAAGTCAGTTGAATATGCTAAAACAATAAATATATAACCTAACATTTATTTAGAGCTTACTGTGAGCTTGACACTGTTTTTAAGTGCCTCGCAAATATTAGCTAAATTTACCCTTATAATAATAAAATGCCTAGGTATTGTTATTATCTCATTTTAGACAATGAAACTGAAATATACAGGTTAAGAAACTTGTCAAATAGCTACTAAAATCCAGGGTACTTAGGAAGCCATATGCTGCAATAGATTGGCAACCTAGTACACCAGACTAAAAAGTCTGGAAATCTGAATTCCAGTCCCTTTACAGTTTGCGGATGTATGATGTTACACAAATAACATTTGTTAAACATGGCAAATCAAATTTCAGAGCTTTTCTAAACTGAAAAATTAGAGTAACATACCAGCCTTACTGACTTCAAGCACACTGAACATCAAAGAAGATAATGTAAAATGCCAAAACACTTCAAATCTGGAAAGCACTACGAATTTATTAGCGACTTTAGAGTTTGGGAAATTGAACTGAAAATCAAATGGATTCATGGCACTGTTGAGTCCCTAAAGTATCAAATATCTGTATATTGTGAATTACAATGATAATTAACATTCTAGTCATATAGTAGACTAATTTATTTAGATCCAGTTAAAAACTCCAACTGCGATAAGATGGAGTCGTATAATGGATACAAAGATTTCCCTTGAAGCTTATATGGTATGTGAACTACTATTTAGACCACTTCAGAGACAAGAGTAGTAAATTTCTTTATGTATAATGCAGCAAATTGATACACTACTAAATAATATCTAATTTTGAATATATTGAAGTCCATTCAACTTTTGCAAATATAAAGAATTAAATAATAGTAATGCTCATTAACATTTATATCTACCCTATGTATGTTATTTATACAGGTATAATACAAACCACAACTAATAATTAGATATTTAGATGATGTTTTAAAGAGTCATGATAAACATGAAAGTAAGTAGGTAATAAAATTAGAAACCTTGGTGCCTGTTCTTCTCTATGTCCCGTGCTGTGAGATTAGGCCAATTTATCTCTTACCTGGATTATTATAAAAATGATTATAATATAATGTATTAATATTAAATAATTCTCCTAGTGCTACCTCTACCTCCAGTGTTTCCCTCCAACTCATCTTCTATAGTGCAAGTCAAAATTATCCTCCTAATGTAAAAACGGAATCATGATTCTATCCAACTGAAACACTTAATTAATTCCTCATTATTATCAAAGATTTTCAGACTTGGCTGAGAAGAGTATGGTGGCCAAGGGTATGCAGATAGACTTTGAAGTGATTCAAGCCTCCTATATAATCACAATATTCAGTCAGTTTGGATACCATTATATTTGTGGGTTTTTTTTTTATATTTGTGTTTAATATAAGAAAAATACCTAAAATTACTTAGCAGTTAAATTATTTAATTTTCCTATCAAAATATTTGAATAAAAAAAATTTTTAAGATTTTATTTATTTATTTGACACAGAGAGAGAGATTACAAGTAGGCAGAGAGGCAGGCAGAGAGAGAGGGAGAGGAGGAAACAGGCTCCCTGCTGAGCAGAGAGCCTGATGCGGGCCTTGATCCCAGGACGCTGAGATCATGACCTGAGTCGAAAGCAGAGGCTTTAACCCACTGAGCCACCCAGGCGCCCATTTGAATAAAATTAAAGGGGAGATATGTCTAGTTCTCCCTGGGCCATTGCCCTAAATTTGCATGTGTATGTGTTTGGGAGGGTGGGTGTCAGGGGAATAAGTGAGGTAGTTTATGGTTTTCACATCAAGAAAAACACTGGAAATGATTTATGATATATAAATCATAATACCATTTAAAAACTATTCATTTTAACAAATAAAAGCAAGACTATAAATATAAGCTGAAGTTGCAAACTCTGCATATAGCTGTTTCAATCAATCCTCATTTCTATTATTGCCATTTATTATTGTTTGTACTATATTTTATGGATAGTGATACAGTTATGAACAGGACAGATGTGAACTTGCCGGGCGCCTGGGTGGCTCAGTGGGTTAAAGCCCTGCCTTCGGCTCAGGTCATGATCTCAGGGTCCTGGGATCGAGGCCCACATCGGGCTCCCTGCTCAGCAGGGAGCCTGCTTCCTCCTCTCTCCTCTCTCTCTGACTGCCTCTCTGCCTACTTGTAATCTCTCTCTCTCTCTGTGTCAAATGAATAAAAAAAAAAAAAGAGAGATGTGAACTTGCCTTCATTGAGCACACAGTCAAGCCAAAATGAGAACCAACAATATACAACGAAAACATGGCTAAAAATAAAAAGACAGAAACAAACATTGGTGATGATGTGGAGAAATAGAAACACCAATGGAAATACAGATATTATATGCATCAAAGACATGTAGAAGAAAATTTGTAACAGCATTAATTGTGAAGTCCCAAACTGGAAACAACCCAAATAGCCATTAACAGAATGAAGATATAAATGTTGGCATATTTATACAATGGAAACTAAACAACAATGAAAATAAATGAACTACTGCTATCTAAAATTGAATGGCTGGAGCACCTGGGTGGCTCAGTTGATTAAGCCAGCTGCCTTCAGCTCAGGTCATGATCCCAGGGTCCTGGGGATCCTGGGATAGAGTCCCACTCAAGCTCTCTCTTTCTCAAATGAATAAAATATTTAAAAAAATAAAAAATAGAATGGCTAAATCTCACAAATACAGTGTTAAGTGAGAGAAGCTAGACACAAAAGAATACATGCTGTATGATTCCATTTATGTAACATTTAAAAATAGATAAAACTATTCTGTGGTGTTGAAAGTCAAAGTAATGGCTACATTTGAGAAGAAAGAGGGCAGAGCAACTGGGAGGGAAGAGGTGGGGAACTTCTGGGATGCTGGTTATGCTCTATTTTTTTTTACCTTGATGATAATACTTGTAATAATTCATCAAGCTGTATACTTATGATGTGTGTACTTTTCTCTTATATGTATGACATTTAAAAGATTTTTCAACATTTAGTATGTTAATTTTTATATATTTTTGTACCAACTTTCTTACTCACCTTTTGACAAATGGACCACCCAGGTTGATTTAACTTGATAAACTAAAAGGTAAAACTTCTGAACCTTCTCCTTCCTTTTCCATAACAAATTTTGTAGTATTAGAAGAGAAAAACTTGAAGATAAAAACAAGTGGATGGGAAACTGAGCTCCTTTTTCCTTTTGGTCCTATTGACCCTTAAGATTTTAAGGAAAATGAAAGGGGAAAGGAGAAAGGGGAAAGGAAAAGAGAAAGGGGAAGGGAAAGGGAAAGGGAAAGGGAGGGAAGAAAAAAAGAATGAATGAATTTCGGTAACTGAAAGGGTTTTTTTCTCTTTTTAAAAACCCTTTGTTTCTTTTAGGTGGATATTTTCCTTTTTTTAATCAGGGTTGTAAGTAACTCAGAAAGAAATGTAACACTCCATTACAATAATTTTGTTAGCATAAGTAATTTTTTAGCTTTTCCAGCCATGTTACAAACACACTAATATTTCAAATCCTTTTCAGTTCCAGGTAATTTTTATATTAAAAATTTAAAAATATAAAGGAGATGATTTTGTAAATATTTTCTTCACCTTAGTTTGCTGAAATCATTTCAGATAGTAAAGAAGGCAGCAGGTCTGTTTATGACCATTTATGACAGCATATGATAATGCCATCTGTGTGTTAACCAAATACGTTAGTCTGTAGACCAGAGGGTTTACTGGGGAGATGTACTGGCTTACACATTGAAGCCATGGGACAAAATTATCTGGAGTAATAAGTACCTTACCACGTATTTAACCATTAAATGCCATACATATCCAGTGTATTGAATCAATGGAATCCAGAGTATTAAACCAATCTATAGAGAAGATCTATTAATTACCTCATTCAACTTTTAGTGAAATGTGCTAGGAAATAGTATTCTCATACAAATTATAGAAAGGAAAGGGTTTATTTGGTGGAGAAATTATTGTGACTTCATCCCAATCAGAATCAAAACAAATTCTAATGGTTTGTAAACGCACGCATATATTTTGTTTCATTTTTTCAAAGGTTAATTCTTATTTCTCATAAAAAAATTGATTTGGGGTCTTCACCAAGTTAATCTTAAGTAAAAGACAGGATGTTTTTGTTTAGGTGTTTATATATCTTTTTAGTACTTACTACCACTTCGGAAAACTGGCATTACTTGCTCAAAGTGAACATATGCATACCCTGGGACCTACTAATTTCCCTCCTAGGTATATACCTAACGGAAATGCATGTATCTATGCATCAAAATACATATTAAGAGCAGCATTCTTTGTAATTACCAAAAACATATTACTAAAGATAAAAGGTGGAAGTTGATGTTTACAGTTTTAAAACCATAGAAGAAGGCCATTATTTCAGGTAGAGGCCAGGTATGTTTATCTCAGGCCTGCAGTGGAGGCCTTCCATGAATAAGGATAGAAGTAAAGTGTTATGGTCATGAAATGGAAGAAAGGTGGTTCAAACTGACCAGGAGAAGACAGAAGTCCTGCTGGTGGTAGTTTTTTGTTTTTTTTTTTTAAGATTTTATTTATTTATTTGACAGACAGAGAGAAAGAACATGAGAGGGAAGAAGGTCAGAGGGAGAAGCAGATTCCCCATAGAGCTGAGAGCCCGATGTGGGACTCGATCCCGCGACTCCGGGACCATGACCTGAGCCAAAGGCAGTCACTTAACGGACTGAGCCACCTAGGTGCCCTGCTGGTGGTAGTTTGTGATGGCATACCTGAGAAGGGTTGAGATTTGTAACCAGAGTCAACCAAGCTAAACATTGTGGTGGATGGGGAGGAATTTTTTTTGGATACTGATTAATACTGCATCAGGGTTCAAGTCTAAGCACATCTCTTCCATTAACAGTCATAGGGTACTTGTAATTTCACAAGATATCCTTCATCACCAAGGGGTACCATACCCCTCCACCCTTAAGCAATGAGCTTAAAAGATCCCTTCACTGAGGGAGACATGAGCTATTGTATCGCTATTTTTTTATAAAGTCTCTCATTACAATAGGAAACAAAGCACTTGACATCTTAGGAATGAAATTAATGTATTAGTTGGAAAAGACCATAAAATGTCTTCTTGGAGTTGCTTTAACAATCTTTGATTTTCAGAGTATTATCAACTTCTTTTTACTTCTTCCTTTATTAATTTCTGTCTGGCTTGCTTCACTTCTCCAGCAATAGCTCTTTGTATCACAAACAAGGATCCATTATCATGGGTATTCTTGTGCAAAATAAAATGTTGCCATATATTTTCATATTCTACAATTCACCTCTATTTTATTTAACTGACTTACTAATTTTAATATTTTCCTTTCTCTTTACCTGACTACCCCTAATCCTTCTTTTCTGCTCACATTCTTTCAGTAAGGTATTCTGTCTGATGAATGAGTTCACTTCTCAGCTTTGCGATACATTTTCTAAAGGTCTTGCACTGACAACTAACAAGTATTGCATTCCATCTTAAGTTCTCTTTCAATCATGCATAACTGACATCTATCACTCAGCTAAAGTTGTAAATGGTTTCTCTCCTTGAACTAATGTTAATGTAGCTTAGGCCTTTGTCATAAGCATTCCCTGTTGTGATGAAATGCAAAATATGACCACAAATTCCTCCCATGATCCTATGCATTACGATTTTACTCTTCCTTCCATCAAGAGGTTGTCTATTTCCCAGAATCTGGGCTGATCTTGTGACCTGCTTTGGTCAACAGATTGTGGCAGAAGTTATGTTATGTGACTTCCAAGGCCAGGTCTTAGAGAGACACTGCAGCTGCTGCTTTCATCTTATGATGCTGTCCTGACACTATCATCTAAGGATGCCATTTAGCTTACTAGAGAATAGGGGGTCACACATAAAAGAACTGAGGCTCCCAATAGACAGCCAGCAGCAAATGCCAGACATGTAAGTGAAGCAATGTTGGCCTTCCAGCCCAACCACCTTCCAGCTGAATGCTGGACACACTAGCAGATAAACTGTCAGCCAACCCAGAAAATCATGAAATAAATAATAAATCACTGATGCTTTAAACCATTATGTTCTGGGGTTATTATGCAGCAATAGATAACTGATAGAACTATCTCTTCTTTTGCTTTCTCACCTTGGTGACTCCCTGGCTCTCCATCATCTAATTCAGAAAATACAATTTTGGGGCACCTGGGTGGCTCAGTTGGTTAGGCATCTGACTCTTGGTTTTAGTTCAGGTCATGATCTCCGGTCATGAGATCGAGCCCCAGGTCTGGCTCCGAGCTCAGCACACAGTCTGCTTGAGATGCTCTCCCTCTTCTTCTGCACTTCCCTGTGTTCACACCCTCATTTTCTCTCTAATAAATAAATAAATAAAATTTTTAAAGAAAATACAATTTCACTCCTATTATTTTCTTCCTCAGTTTCAGAGTCAATCTGTGCAAGACAATTATTCAAAACTTTAGCATCATAACTTTTATAATCAAGAGATTACTTCCTCTGGTTCAGAGACCTCTGATACACTTTCAGGTTTTCCTGAGCTGGATGTTTTTGTGAATTCCAACTTCCTCTTCCTGCAGCATGACAGGGCCCGCGCTTAACTTTCTCTTCAATAGTTAATAGCTTCATTAAGAGCTATCTTATCACTAAGAGGTTTACCGAATTCTTTTTTAATATTTACAAACTTTTTTTTAAGATTTTATTTATTTATTTGACAGAGAAAGGGCACAAGCAAGGGCAGTGGCAGGCAGAGGGAGAGGGAGAAGCAGGCTCCCCACAGAGAAGGTGGAGCCCAATGTTGGGCTCAATCCCAGGACTCCAGGATCATGACCTGAGCTTAAGGTAGTTATTTAACCAACTGAGCCACCAAGGCACCCTGGCTTACTGTTTTCTTACTCACTATTTTTCTATGAACTCAAAAAGCTTTTCTACAGATTTATTTACATTTTCTTCTTAGTTTACACCATAACAAGCATTTTTTTCCACTAGCTTTATATTATTTTGTCAATGTTTCCTGATTTTAGCCAGCCCTTCATCAGAATGCATAGATGCATTCCTATTTTGTTGGCTGTTCTCTTCAAGTGAATTCTTGGTTTGTGAAGCTTTTGTTGATATTCTGACACCTTGTCAGGAATTTTTTTTTCCCTTTCAATTAAGTTTATTCTTTTCAGCAACTGATGTTACTTGGTATGTTCTGCTCTTTTTTTTTTTTTTTTTTTGGAATGAACAGCCCCAAGGGCAAATGTTATAGCAAGAAGCAATGAAGACAACATACCGAGGGCACTACTTATAAATTCCACAGGTCACTGTCTAGATTCCTCCAGCAGTGCAGACCCTGCTCTGTATTCCAAAGGGCTCTTGACTAAATTGTTGAAGAAGAGAGGCCCTGTTTCTAAACTAATTTTTTGGAGCAGTGGTTCTTAAAATTGAGAGCAAAGGTTCTCAGGAGTCAGCAAGATTTTAAAAAAATTTTTTTTTACTGTCTTTGTATTGGTTTGGTTTGTTAGGGTTCTCTTTTAAAGATTTTGTTTATTTATTTGACAGAGAGACAGCAAGAGAGGGAGCACAAGCAGGG
Source organism: Ailurus styani (assembly GCA_002007465.1). Taxonomy (NCBI): domain Eukaryota; kingdom Metazoa; phylum Chordata; class Mammalia; order Carnivora; family Ailuridae; genus Ailurus; species Ailurus styani. The sequence goes on from LNAC01002047.1 coordinate 32,436, forward strand.
AGAGTGGGAGAGGGAGAAGCAGGCTCCCCACTGAACAGGCGGCCCAATGTGGGGCTGGACCCCAAGACCCTGGGATCATGACCTGAGCTGAAGGCAGATAGCCAAGGACTGAGCTACCCAGTCGCCCCTAAAAATATTTTCTTAATAATACTAAGATTTTACTTGCCTTTTCCCACTATTATTCACTCTCATTCACAGGGGAATTTTCTGAGGCTACAGTTAGGAGTGATTTCACTTCTGTTGTGAAGGCTAATGGAATGTGTGTTTCTGTATTACTGTGTTTAAAATTCTGTATTACCGTGTTTTAAAATCTAAAGTAAATATCGATGGATATACTCACAAAGATAGTTTTCAAGAGTGTTAAGAGGCTCCTACGACAAAAAAACTTTGAATGCCGCATGAGAGAACAAACTAAGAGATGAGAGAACATGAGAGAACAAAGTAAGAAAGACTAAATTTTCTTTAACTCGTGACTCAGGATACTCCTTTAACAATGGGTCCCTCCTTGAGGTGTCCACCTTTCCTTCCTTCGGGTGCTTTTAAGGGTCCAGAATTGCTGCTGCCAGGAGTCCCAGAGTAGGCTGCTCCAGCACACCAGTGGGGTCAAAGGCAAAGCGGCATTGAGAGGCAGACCCAGGAAGAGGAGAGACCGCAGGCCCTACACTCTGTCTCTCTGCCCTGGGCCGCAGGGCATGCTGCTCCTCTGCCAGTCAGAGCCCCTCCCCCTGACTGCCCCCCCCCAAGTCCCGTACCTCTCCCCCTCCTCCCTGCTGCTTTCTCAGGGTCTCAAGGATTCTCCTGCTAACCCTCCCTCATGGACAATAGGGAGGGGCGGGTGATGATGAGGTGTGTCTGCTTATTTTTAGTAAAATAAAAACTGAGAAATTGCTTTTCTAACTGCAGGCGTTTCAGTGGTAACTCCAAGTAAGGCTTCCAAAAACAATCTNCCTCCCTCATGGACAATAGGGAGGGCGGGTGATGATGAGGTGTGTCTGCTTATTTTTAGTAAAATAAAAACTGAGAAGTTGCTTTTCTAACTGCAGGCGTTTCAGTGGTAACTCCAAGTAAGGCTTCCAAAAACAATCTCAAATTCTGCGCAACTGACGACTTTGGGGGCANTGCAACTGACAACTTTGGGGGCAAATAGGATTGAAGTAGACCACTTAGAACCTATCCAGAGCACTAACAATCCAGCTGCTTGCACAGTTAAAATTCCTCTGGAGTGTGTGGCTGGCTGGCACCCTTAGTGGATCTGGAATCTCTTAGTGGATCTCTGATAATATAACTAACCCAGGCTTTTTTTTTTTTTTCACCAAAAAGAGGGTTTCTGTAGAATTTTCAGCTTTTTCTTAAGGTCTTCCTACATGATAAGCTTTCATTCTTTAATTGCTCCCAAATATTAATGTACAAAGAAAAATTCTACTTGAACCCACTATTATTATACTGGCATGGGCCTATTTATCAATGGCCTATGAGCTAATCCTTGCTAAAGAAACAAAGCGTGCACACGCACAGAGAAAGAAAAGAAACGAAACAAAGCACAGTTACAGAAGAAGAGACTGACACTTCACAGTTCGCTTTCTTCCATTTTCCTGCACCCCTCTTCATGTTCGCCAGATCTTTTGCCAAATATTCTCTATTCATCTCTTGCTTGGCAAAAATTAAGCTGCTACTGGTCTTTCAAGGACGTCATGTGTGAACTAGATCCTGAGTTCTATGTTTGGAAATAAGTTTTTTCCAAAAAGTGTCCCAACTGAGACTGCAGAAGTCTGCCTGCTTCCCCATTCCCCCTCCTAGAAGTGACATAATTCATCAGGTGAAACCACTCTTTTTGTGGTCAGACTTGGAGAGGATTTCATGTTAATGAGTCTCTTAGCTACTAGGTCCACCCCCACAAGTCAAATGAACAAAGACTAGCCACAGAGTCTATATAGAATGCAGAAAATCTTGTATTTTCTCTTGGTCTAGCTTCCTGTTAGTAAAAAGTGCAAACAAACAACAAAATAAAATAACCGTGAGACTAAAGATGCAAACTCTAGGTAATCCTTGTCAATAATTAACTCAATAAACAGATATACAATGAATAGTCAAGATGCCCATGATAATTGTATATGAGGTAGACATGGCTTTGCCTGCACAAAGTACCACAGTACTTTGTGGTGCGACTGAAAGGCAGGAGCCCCCACCACTGACAAAACCATTTCTGTCGACCTAATTTCATTAGCTGTACTTTAGATAAGAGGATTAATTATCTAGCAGCTGTATTGTTTAGTCCTCTTGATCCCTTGTTATTTTCATATTGGGTAATCCTTTGTCAGCACCATTTTTTCTACAAGAATGTCTCTTGATGAAAGCTATATCCATGTTTGAAGCTATTTCAGCTTCACTTGTCTTTTTAGACCTGGATGTAGCACAGACTAAAAACTTAGAGACATTCTATAAAACCACTAGGCTGTATGCTGCAAAAAAGGCTAACATCATGAAAGACTAAGAAAGACTGAAGAAGTGTTCCAAACCAGGGGCACCTGGGTGGCTCAGTAGGTTAAACATCTGGGATCAAGCCCCGAGTCAGGCTTGCTGCTCAGGGGGGTAGGGCGGAGCCTGCTTCTCCCTCTCCCTCTGCCCCTCCCCCCTGCTTGTAAATTCTCTCTCTCTCTCAGGCTCTCTCTCAAATAAATAAAACCTTTAAAAAGAAAAACAAACAAGAAGTGTTCCAAATCAAAGGAAGGTTAAAAGATATCAACTAAATCCAATATGTGGTCCTAGACTGACAGATAAATAAACAAATAAATGCTATAATGGACATTAGTAGGACAATTCAAGAAACTGGAATACAGACTGCAGAGCAGATAAAACTGTAGAACACTGATAAAATTAATGTATTTCATCAATGTTAAATTCCTAAATTTGATAACTGTACTGTAGTTATGTAGGAGAATATTCTTTTTCTTAGAAATACAGTAAAGTTTTCAGGGGAAAGGAAACATGACACAACCCACTTTCAAATGGTTGAAAAAGTGTGTGTGCATGTGTGTAGAGAATGTTAGAGAAAGATAAGGCAAATGTGGCAAAATGTCAAAATGGTAAATCTAAGTAAAGGATACATGAGAGTTCTTTGTTCCAGTCATGCAGATTTTCTGTAAGTTTAAAATTAATTTTAAAAAACTGGAGAAATAAATAAAATCTTAAAAAAAAAACGGTGGTGGTGGGGCACCTGAGTGGCTCAGTTGGTTAAGCAGCTGCTTTCAGCTCAGGTCATGATCCCAGGGTCCTGGGATGGAGCCACATGTGGGGCTCCCTAGTCAGTTGGGAGCCTGCTTCTCCCTCTCCCTCTGCCCCTTCCCCCTGTTCACGTTCTCGCTCTCTCTCTCAAATAAATAAATAAATAAAATCTTAAAAAAAAAAAAAGAAAACTGTAGGGGCAACAACTGGGTGGCCCAGTGGGTCTGAAAGACCTGCGGATCCCCTTACCCAAGAATTTAACACTGCCACTGGATGCAAACAGCAAGAGGTTTATTTNTGGTGGGGAGTGTGCTTGAGATTCTCTCTCCCTCTGACTCTGCCCCTCTTCCTCCTTGTGCATGCTTTCTAAAATAAATAGATAAAAATCTTAAAAATAAGTAAAAATTCAAAAAAACTGAGGAAAAAACCCTAATAAGATATATATCAATTTACATTCCAAATATCTTTTCTAGAAGGCCCTTTGGTTATACCTATCAAAATCCCTAAAAATGTGCATTGCCTTTAAACTAGCAATTCTACGTTAGGCATTTTTTGCAAGGAATCAAGGTGAGAGTCAATTATGTGTACTAGACCTTATCCTCCCATTATTTTAATATCTAAACATTTTTTAAAGATTTACTTATTTTAGAAAGAAGAGTCTGCACATGCACACACATGCACACACACACACAAGCAGCGGGGAGGGGCACAGGGAGAGGGACAGGGAGAGAGAGAATCCTCAAACAGACTCCCTGCTAATTGTGGAGCCCAATACAGGACTCAATCTCAGGACCCTAAGAAACCCTAAGCTGAAGTCAAGAGTTGGCTGCTAACTGACTGAGCCACCCAGGTGCCCCAACATCTAAAATATTTAAACATTAAATGTTCATAGTTTTGTTCTGACTAAATATAGAATTCCATGCTGCCATTAAAAAGCTTGCTATAAAAAAAAAGCTTGCTGTAGTGTATAATACTTAGTGCCATAGAAACACTGGTCAATACACTATTATGTTAAAGAAAAAGTAACAAAACAATATTTGTGTTTCGACCTTTACTTGAAATTTGTACATATTTATAAAGAACAAAATCTTAGAAACACAAATATCCAAATTTTAACAATGGTTCCTTTTATATGTTAGAATTACAGAGATTTATCTTTCATTTTAAATTTGTGCTTTTCCATCTGCCTTCAGCTCAGGTCATGATCCAGGGGTCCTGGGATTGAGCCCCACATCAGGCTCCCTGCCCACCCAAGGAGTCTACTTGTTCCTCTCCCTCTGCCCCTCCTCCCACTTGTGCTCACTCTTTCTCTCTCAAATAAATAAATAAAATCCTTTAAAAATAAAAATTTTAAAATGTGCTTTTTTATTTTTCAAAAATCTCTTTTTTTAAAGATTTTATTTATTTATTTATTTGACAGGGAGAGAGACAGCGAGAGAGGGAACACAAATAGGTGGGGTAAGAGAGGGAGAAGCAGGCTCCCCACCGAGCAGGGAGCCCGATGGGGGACTCGATCCCAGGACCCTGGGATCTGACCTGAGCCGAAGGTAGAGGCTTAACGACTGAACCACCCAGGTGCCCCTCAAAATCTCTGAATTCTATACATATTACCTTGGTGATTAGCAAAAAAATCATCCCCATGATACTCTATGATACGGGAGTTTGTATGGTGGTATCATACTTCACACAGTTAATGATATAGCGTTGGGTTTAGGAGAAAAATATTAACATTATTGGTCATTTCATGTAGTAATAGATGTTGTACAAATATGCATCAAGTTTATTTGTATAAAAAGACACAGTGAGTTCAGGTTCAGGGTAAAAAAAAAAGGAGTAAGCACACTCTACTATGTCTCTTCCATTGATTTAAAAAAACCTTAAAAAACACCTAGATAGAATGTGTGGAATAGTCTGAGGACTAAGAAAAGTAAATAATACCAGGAATTACAGAAGAACAGAAATCAGTACCAGAGAACTGAGTTGAGTTTGCTATTGCCTGCCCCTCCCAGCCCCCACTATTGTATCCCCTGCAGCCTAGTCTCAACACAGCCCAAAACCAAGAAGTACACGTCTATCTGGGCAGAGAGAGCTCTAGAAGTCCTCTAGTTTCAGCTGGTGAAGAGGGAAAGAGCTCTTTTAGCAATGACGAGTCGCAAAGGGCACCTGAAACTCTGAGAGAGGTGAAATTTGCTCACCAATTGGATGATATGAGGTCCTAATAGATTGGAACAAACCACTGTTGCTTTTTCGCTCTCTCTCTCTCTTTCTCACTCTCTCTCTTCCCAGCAATTGATTCTGGATAGCTCAGGGAAAGTGTGCAGCAAGAGTAAGGTAAATAAAGCCCTGCTTTCTGATGAGAGGACCACGATGGCAACTGAAAAATACTGAAGAGATCACAGAAGAGGAGGATTTTGGAAAAATGACCCCCCAAAAGTGTTTCTGAACTCTTGAGCTCAGCCCTGAGCTGCACATGAATGGATCTGATCCTAACCAGCATGGCAAAATCTTTGACAACTAAAGAAAATAACAGTCTTCTGCCTGTGCTTCATACTCATCACATGCAGGACAGATCCATATTGCATTGCAAAAACTTTGAAAATGGAACTGACCTAGAAACTATAAACCACAGGGCACCTGGCTGGCTTAGCTGGTACAGCATACAACTCTGGATCTCAGAGTTGTGAGTTCAAACCCCACTTTGGGTTCAGAACTTACTTAAATAAAATAAAATTTAAAACTAAATTAAATTAAACACTTAAAAAAAGAGAGAGAAACTACAACTCACAGAAGGCTAGATGGAACTTGTGGTCTGAACCAAACTGGGTTAATTGCCCACTAAAACAAAAATATCAAAATGTAGAATTGAAAGAAGACACAAAGTCCCAATGTTATACTTAAAATGTTTAGGATAAAAACTAAATTTACTTGACATATGAAGAACCATGAAAACCTCAGTTTACATGGAAAATGACAATGAATATATGCCAAAACTGAGGTTATACAGATGTTGGAGTTATCTGACAAAGACTCTAAAGCAGCTATTCCTAAAAAGTTTGCCTGTAAGTAAGGGCAAACACTCTTGAAATGAACTGAAAGGTAGAAACTCTTAGCAAAGAAGTAGAAGATATAAACAGATACTCAATAAAAATTTGAGGGAGGAGGATTTGAAAAGAGGGTGAAGGAATTGAGGAGATGTTGGTCAGAGGGTACAAACTTGCAATTAGAAGCTTAGTTAGCTCTGGGGATCTAATACACAGTACTGTGGTTGTAGTTAAGAATACTATGCTATATCCTTGAAAGTTGCTAAGACTAGATCTTAAATGTTCTCACCACAGAAAAAGAAATGATAATTATGTTGCATAATGGAGCTGTTAGCGAGTACTACAGTGGTAATCATATTGCAATGTAAACACTATGTAATCAACACATTATATGCCTTAAACTTACACAATGTTATATGTCACTTATATCTTAAAAAAAAAAAAGATGAAGAGGATAAGTTTTAGCAGCTTCTCTTGTGAAGCAGTCATTTCCCAGCCACCCTCATAACCAGAGAGCAACAGCCCAAACATTCAAATATAAAAGAATTATAATTTATCAAAAGGGTGAGAAATTAAGGCTCCTGATAATGTACAATGAAATCTGAAGTAAAACTGAAACATGTTCCCCCAAAGTTTAAACTGCTCTAATGAGATACCTATATTTAAACATCTCAGAAGAGAGATTTAAATTTTGAGAAAAAAACATATTTGGATAGACATTTCAGAAGAGGTGAAAATTTACAGAAAATAGAGGGAACTTGGGGTAAATTCTTTTTTTTTTAAAGATTTTATTTATTTATTTGACACAGAGAGAGAGATTACAAGTAGGCAGAGAGGCAGGCAGAG